>JANDJT010000102.1:24415392-24425888 GCA_024331685.1 Stegophilus panzeri | reverse complement strand
TTTAACAACTGAATATTTTGGAACTGTATTTTAGGAAGGTGAATATGTGTGCATTGAATTTTGAATGCTGGAATTTTTTTTCAATCAAAATATACAAACCCAATGAAGTGCAGAGGAAACTAATTCAAGCATTGTTATTGCTGTGGGTTTGTTTTTTTGTTGTTTTTTTTTTTTATTTGTGTCAAATTGCTGGGCAGAAAAATTCAAGCACTGTCAATAAATCAGAAAATAAATAAAAAATAAATCAAAAAATAAATAAAAAATAAATCAGATTGCATTACTTTCTTATTGTGATACTTAGATTACATTATTATTATTATTTTTTATTTTTTTTAAATAATTTGTAACTGTAACGAAATACATTTTTAAAGTAACCCTCCCAACCCTGGCTGTGAGCCAAAAAGAAAGAAAGAGAGCTGGTGGAACTTGTACACAACACACACATATTCATGGACCGTGAGCGGGAGCTTAAACTTGAATAAGGTGTGAAACATTGAGACACCATTTTGGTTGCATTTTTCTGTTGAGTTTATGAAAAGAATGGCCAAAGCTCTGTTAAAAATCCATCTGTGTCATGAGTCTTCCTCTACGTGCAGACATCAGGTTCTACAGTGATGCTAAAAGTTGGGAGGACTCAGACAGCACCATGAAAGCCTCCACGCTTGGCAAAATCATTAAGTCACTCACCAGCCTCCACCAAACCAAACACCAAAGACCAAGCCCTTCTCAACCTGTGGAATGAGCAACAGCTTAGCTTTGAAGCCCTTAATCAGGAACAGGCAGGGGATGGACAGAAGAATTTTCATCAGGACCAAGTACAACAGTCCTGACTGTATGACAGGGGAACATGGCAATGGGAATTCACACCAGGAGATAAAGTGCTTGTATTATTACCTACACTCACCATCCACTTTATTAGTGCAAATATATCACCTAAACCTCATTAAATCATGGAGAGAGGGGGTTCCTGTGGCTCTGGTGACAGTGGTTCCTGAGAGAGAGAGAGAGGAGATGGGACTGGAGGGGTCCTTAAAAACCCCAGCTCAATCCACCCCAGTCCCCTGTGGAGACCATCTCTTGCCAGCCCAGAGAGCACAGATTACCAGGTTGCAATCTGTTCATCTTTATCTAAAGAACGTCATCAAGACATTTTCTTTTTCCAATCTCCATAATGCACTTCTCTTGGTAACAGTTAATTTAATTATGATATATGATAATATATGACAACATCATTTTATATTTTAGTCCTACAAAACAAACAGAATCAGTACCAATTATATATACACAAAATGGCCAAAAGTATGTGGACACCTGACCATCACAACCATATGTTCTTGCTGAATGTACCACTCCACAGCACTGTTGGGTAAGTTACTCAAAAAGTAATCCACTACAGATTACTTATTACTAGTTTAAAAGTGTAATTTGATTAAATTACTGATTACTGCATGTAAAAAGTAATCAGATTACTAATCAAACCTACAAAAATACACTATAAAGTGAAACTCATAGTTCTTTCAGTAATTTTAGCACACGTCAGTGTATGACATGATCAGAAAAAGTTGGATTTATCATAACACTTGCTTTGGGTGTTGTCAGTGTTTGTAGGACTACCAGACCAATAAAATATAAAACTTTTCTAACTAGGTTAGTTTGGTGTTGCTACCCAAGGGTACTACACTACACAACTAAGGTATCATTGTACAGTATGGGTTTAGCTGCTACAGTGCCATGCAAAGTGCATTATTTAACACCGCCGTCTTCTTTTACTGACGTTCAGTTACGTAGTGACAAACCGCTCCAAGTGGAGAATAATTCGGGGCTAAAGAAAAAATGCCCAGGCCAGGTTACGCCCCTGGCAGTCACGCAAAACTTAAACTTATTTTTAAAATGCATTTTACTTAATGTTGTTTTCGTAACAATAAATTTAAATGCAAGTAAAGTAATTTTATTGACATCAGTAACTGTAGTCAAATTACATAAATTTTAAAATGTAATATGTTACAATACTGCGTTATCAGAAAAAGTACTTGGAATCCAATAACGCGTTACTTTGTGCATTATACCTAACTCTGCTCCACAGTTGGGCCCCTCTTGCTATTATAAAAGCCTTCACTCTTCTGGATTTTGGAACATGGCTGTGGGGATTTGTGCTCATTCAGCTATAAAAGTATTAGTGTCGTCAGGCACTGATTTTGGGGGAGAAGGCCTGGTGTGCAGTCCATGTATGAATTCATCCAAAGGTCAGGGTTCTGTGCAGGCCACTGAAATTCTTCCACAGCAACCTTGGAAAACCATGTCTCTATGGACCTTGCTTTTGTACAGGGACATTGTCATGCTGGAACAGACTTTGGTCCCTTTAGGTCCAGTAAAGTGAAATCTTAATGCTACAGCATATAAAGGCATTATAGAAAATTGTGTGCTCCCAACTTTGTGGCAAACATTTGGGGAAGGCCCACATATGGGTGTTATTGTCATGTACCAGGGAAGGAACTCTGGACTCCAGTTCCCAGCAGCCACTACACCACACTCATCAGTCACATGACCACCTGCACCTGTAGTCACTTCCTAGTTAACGAGCAGTTAATATGTTATTAAATGTCTGAAAATCGGCGCTTGCATCCGTACTCTACTTAGTATCGTGACAGTTATGGTCAGGTGTCCACATACTTTTGGCCATATAGTGTATATACACTGCATGTACAATTATTAGGCAATTAGTGTTCCTCTGGATTAATTCTACAGTTGAACAGATAAAATGCTATGATTGAATCCAAAACTTTTTTTTGCATCAAAAACAATAAAAGAATAGTAAGGGGGGGATTGAACTGAAGTGTGAATGGGTATGCTGTCTTTTTTTTTTTTTTTTACATTGTAAAAAAAAAAAAAAAAAAAAGTATAAATACATTGAAAAAATATCAGCTTTGTTATATCTGTAGTGTCAGTAGACAATTTGCCTCTGCTTATCTATCTTTCAATCTATCTACCTTACGACCACAAGCATTTATGACAAGTATTAAAACAAATTACACAGGGCATAATTACAGTCCAAATGTATGCACATTGTAACTGTTTAAAACTTATATACATCACTTATTGTGAGATTTTAACATGCCACTGTAGTGCACAGTGTGAACATGACGTTCAGTGTGAACAACCTTTTTTGTTGATAAACTATTTAAAAAGACAAAAAAATTTAGCTAACTTCGCAAGGCTTTTTCTCTAACTTGTTATATTAATAGTTATGGATAAATTGCAATGAATTAGCTAGCTAACTACAATATTTATGTGAAATGTTGTCAGCTAGAATACATCATATTATCCTGCCTTCTTCTGAGTACGCTTTATATTTTTTTTACTGACCCTCTCTAACCAGCAATGCAATATAGACTGCTGTTCAGTGCTTCTCTTTACATTCAAAGCTACCTGTGCTCTCCCAGTCAAATAGCATTAATCAAGCATTGTGTTTCTTGACAATAGTTGGCCATTATAAACTTGTGTAACAGAGGGGGGGGGGGGGGGGGGGGGGTGGTGTTAGTATTTTTATCTATTATTACAAAATTTAAATCTTTATTTAAATCAGGTGAAGAAAGGCCAGGTAATTATTTGCTTATTTGGAGCCTTTTCTGGCTAATCAAGCAGTGGAGTACTTGGACACATGTGATGGAGCATTGTCCTGCATAAATCTTGAATGTTGCTTACTTCTTCCCGTACCACCATTTGAAGAAAGAATCTTCCAGAAAATGGCAGTAGTTGTCAGAGTCGATTTTCAGTTAGCCCTTCAACCTGAAAAGGTCCAGCTAGCTTATCCTTAAAAATAGCAGCCCACACACTTACCCCTCCGTCACCTTGCTGGCACCTGATTCAAACTGGTGTCCTATTTGCATTACTGATCCAGCCATGGGCCCATGCATCTGGTCCATCAAGGGTCATTCTCATCTCATCTGTCCATAAAACCTTTTAAAAAAATCAGTCTTCAGATATTTCTTGGTCTGACATTGATGCTTCAGTGTATGATTCTTATTACATTGGGGTTGTGATGTGTTTCAGCCTTCCTTACTTTAGCAATGCAGCTGACACCTTGTACTTTGGGAGACTTCAGGTAGATTGCAGTTCTGAAAAATGGTGGCAGGGTTCCTGGTGGCTTCATGTTTAATTCTTTGCAAGATTTTTGCAGTCAATTTGCACCTTTTCTTCTCCGTACATTTTTGCACCTCTGCTGACTATTATCAATAAAGCATTTTATTCTCCACTGGTCGCACCTTATAGCTTGCGAATCTGGAGAATGATGCATCCTGCTGATAGGTATTTTACAATTTTGGAGTGTTTAGTGTTAGTTAGATCTCTTTGGCTCATTCTACCTGTAGTATATAAATTGAGTAATAATCAAGCACACCTGAAAAAAGGTGTTAATCATTTTAAGCCATACCCTCTCTCCTGAAGTAATTTAATATTACCTAAAAATGTCATGGCCCCCCAAGGGTAGTTTCACTCTGGACCACTAAAGAGCACCCTTGTTCCCCATGTAGAACAACATCTGTTGTCTCCCCAATTTCCTGTTGCAACCATGCTCACCTGTTTATTTTCTGCTTGATCAGTGCTCTATTTAAGTTTCTTGGTTTTTCTCCTTAGCTGCTAGAGCATTGCATCAATTCAGGTCATGTTTGTTTTTCTGATTTTTCTCACATTTGTTATTGTTTGGTTTATGCACTGTTTGTTTATATTTACTGTTTCCTAGTTTTTGTTTTTCCTAGTTTTCCTTAGTTTCCAGTTGTTCTGGTTCCCTAGTGTTTCTTGTTCCTTGAGTTTGTTTCCCTGTGTCCTGTCTGTAAATACAGAATACATTTTTAAAAGTAGTGACAGACAGCCTCTTAGTTCAGGAACCAGGAAGTTCCAGTAGTACTGCAGTGAGTAAGCAGAATGTGGTAGCTGCTCTGCATGACTCATCCAAAATCTTTCTTTGTATCTGTTAGATGCAATGTTTGTGAGTATACAATGTTAAATTTAATGTGTGATATATGTAAGAATATTACCTTTATGTAAATGTTATGATGCATATTTTAATTGTTTAATAGTTTAATTGTCCTTACTATTGTCAACTGATAATTTTTCAAGTTCATACTTGAAATTGTGTCTTCTGTATATTTTTGCAGTTTCACAGTTGAATCATAAACTTCATAAAGGACTTGATGTCTCCGGCGAAGTTCTTTGAGTCATCGTTTAACATACTGGATAGTTAGAGGCCAGTCTAATAAGGCCAGTATAGTTATTGTTTGGTTTATGCACTGTTTGTATTTCATATTTCCTAGTTTTTGTTTTTTACTAGTTTTCCTTAGTTTCTGGTTGTTCTGGTTCCCTAGTGTTTCTTGTCTCTTGAGTCTGTTTCTCTGTGGCCTGTCTGTAAATAAAGAGGTTCTGCATGTGCATCTGTCTCCCTGGACCCTCCCCCATAAAAAAAAAAAAATGATTCTACACAGTAAACATTCAAGTTTATATGGTTTAGAGTTGGAAAAATGTCCCCAGAAATAATATATGATCACAATACCTTGCCTAATAATTACGCACACACTGCATTATTAGGGATGTAATCATGAATCATGAGACGATGCACTGCGATGCAAAACTGTGACAATGTGCATTGTGGAAATGTGCAATAGCATTCTATTAATTAAGCATCTAAAGTACTGTTTGCACTGTTTGACAGTCTCAATCTGCGCAGCACATACAGTTAAAGTATCCAGCATACAGTGCAGGCTGATCACGTGATTATATTTTTTCATGGCGAGCCTGCACCTTTACCAGGAATCATGATTAAAATGATGCCTCAGGCTCTGCTATGGAGCACATTGTGTTTCAATCACTCACCTTCACCAGGTTTGTTGTTTGGGAAGAATTTCTAAATTTATTTATACAGACATAGTGATCATGTAGTACATTTTGTTTACAATATTTAACCTCTGTTTGTAGCAATTTACTTAGTTTAATACAGACATAAATGCACACTGTTTTGCATTGGTTATGATTCAGCAATAAAAATTTAGTCTTTTTGGTAATCATTTTTCTTCATTCACATATTGTTAAAAATATTTTGAGAATTGAACTCAAATCATAAAGCCAATATCTTGAATTGAATCAAATTGTGACCAGAATGTATCACTATACTCCTAAAATATATGTGGCAGCAAGGGTGTGGTCAAGCATCAGCTGCAGTTGGAGAGAATGCAAACTGAACTAGCAGGTAACGCGAGATGATTCTCACCAGTGTTTTATTACCACCAGTCTACTCATTTGTGCTTCTTTGTGCTTTCCGTGATTCCCTTGACCAGTGAGAGAGAGACAGATAGTGGCCTAGCTGGCAGAGCTAGCAAAACACACACACACACACACACACACACACACACACATACACACACACACACACACAGAGAGAGAGAGAGAGAGATAGAGAGCGTGAACCTTGAACTTGAACAAAGCAGTGACCTGGTGACATCCCCTTGTTGATTTGTCCCTTTTTGTTGAGTTTTGGAAGGTGCAGTGAAAAACTTTGACAAGGGCCAAATTGTGATGGCTAGACAACTGGATTAGAGCATCTCCAAAATGGCAGGTCTCATGGAGTTTTCCCGGTGTGCAGTGATTAGTACCTATCGAATTGTTCCAAGGAAGGACAACCAGTGAACCAACAACAGGGTCATGGGTGCCCAAGGCTCATTGATGCACATGGGGAGCGAAGGCTGCCTCATCTGGTCTAATCCCACAGAAGAGCTACTGTAGCATAAATTGCTGAATAAGTTAGCTGACTATGATAGAAAGGTGTCAGAACACACAGTACATCGCAGCTTGCTGTGTATGAACAGTCAGGGTGCCCATGCTGACCCCTGTCCTTTCTCCGAAAGTGCCTACAGTGGGTACATGAGCATCAGAAATGAACCATGGAGCAATGGAAGGAATGGCTGTGTAACTGGTTGTAGTCTGCGTTGTGTGTTTTATTTATTTTTTTTAAAGAAAGATAGGCAGATGGCAACTGGGTCGACTCTTCGTGTATTTTCTCTCCTCTCTCTCTCTCTCCTCTCCCATTCAACCATAACGCAAAAGGGAAGAGGAGGAGCCAAAACAGGAAATTACACAAACCAATGACATCAAGATAATTAAAAGGAAAAATACTCAGACAAACAGACAGCCACATCAGGTACACATCCTTTTTGTGTAATTCTACACATTAAATTTATGGAATGTTTTCCATACCCGTTACACCTGGTTTAATAAATCATGTTTTCTTTTATATTATGTGGCTGCCTGGGTGCATGGGCATCACTTACCTGGTGAAGAGATGGCACTATGTGAAGAAGGCAAGCCGGTAGAGGCAGTATGATGCTCTGGGCAATGTTCTGCTGGGAAACCTTGGGTCCTGGCATTCATGTGGATGATACTTTGACACATACCACCTACCTAAACACTCTTGCAGACCAAGTACACCTCTTCATGGCAACAGTATTCCCTAATGACAGTGGCTTTATTCAGCAGGATAATGAGCCCTACCACACAGCAAAAAATTGTTCAGGAATGGTTTGAGGAACATGACTTGGCCTCCCAATTCCCTGGGTCTCAATCCAATACTCACTGAACACTTTATTTACACTATACTTACACTGGGTAGGGCTTCCATTTGCTCTTACAACAGCTTAAATTCTCAGTGGCATGTATTCCACAAGATTTTGGAAACATTCCTTTGAGGTTCTGGTCCATGTTGACATAATTTCATCACACAATCCTGTACATTTTTCAGGTGCAATTTTATGCTGCAGATCTTCTGTTCTACCCCATCCCAAAGGTGTTCTATTGGATTCAGATCTGGTAACTGGAAAGGCCACTAAAGAACATTGAACACATTGTCGTGTTCATGAAACCAGTTTGAGAAGACTTTTGCTTTGTAACATGGTGCATTATCATGCTGGAAATAGCTATTAGAAAGTGGGTAAATTGTGGCCATGAAGGAATGCACATGGTCAGCAACAATACTCACATAGGCTGTGGCATTAAAGGGATTAACTGGTATTAATGGGTAAAAAGTGTGCCAAGAAAACATTCCCCACAGTATTACACCACCTCCACCAGTCTTGACTGTTGACACAAGGCAGGTTGGGTCAATGGATTCATGCTGTTGGTGCCAAATACTGATCCATCCATCTGTGAGGTAGGATTCATCAGAACAGGCTATGTTTTTCCTTCAACTGTTTTGGTTTTGGTGAGCCTGTGCACACTGCAGCCTCAGCTTTCTGTTCTTGAAGTGGAACCAGACATTTTCTTCTGCTGTTGTAGCCCATCTGCCTCAAGGTTCAATGTTTTGTGGATTCTAAGATGCTCTTCTACTCGCCACTATTGTACAGAGTTGTTATCTGAGTTACTGTAGCTATTCTGTCAGCTCAAACTAGATTGGCCATTCTCTGTTGACCTCTCTCATCAACAAGGCATTTCCGTCTGCAAGAACTGCCACTCACTGGATGTTTTTTATTTATTGCACCATTCTGAGTAAATTCTAGGGACTGTTGTGCATGAAAATCCCAGGAGATAAGAGTTAGAGAAATACTCAAACCAGCCCATCTGTCACCAACAATCATTCATCTTTCATCATTCATCATCAAAATAAGTGCGCCATTTACCATTCACTGGGATCACATATTTCCCCCATTCTGATGGTTGATGTTAACATTACCCGAAGCTGCTGGCCTGTATATATATGATTTTATGCACTGTACTGCTGCCACACGATTGGCTGATTAGACTGATGAATGAGTAGGTGTACAGGTGTTCCTAATAAAGTGTTCAGTGTGTGTGTTTGTGTTACATATACATACATACACACACACACACACACACACACACACACATATATATATATATATATATATATATATCAAGCTGTGATTGAAGTGTAGACTTTCAACTTTAATTCAAGCAGTTTAAAGGAAAAAATTGCGTTGACTGTTTAGGAATTATGGTCATTTTTTATAGAGTCCCTCCATTTTCACAGGCTCAGAAGTAATTGGACAAACTAACATAAAAATATTATGATTATTTTTAATGCTTGGATGCAAATCCTTTGCAGTCAATGGATGCCTGAAATCTGGAACCCATAGAGATCACCAAATGCTGAGTTTCCTCCCCTGAAATGCTTTGCCAGGCCTTTAGTGCTGCTGCCTTCAGTTGCTGCTTATTTCTGGGACTTTCTTCCTCTGGTTTTGTCTTCAGTAAGTGGAAAGCATGCTCAATTGGGTTGAGGTCATCAAACAATTAAAAACATTTCATTTGTATGCCTTAAGAAGCCCTTGGGTTGCTTTTGTGGTGTGTTTTGGGCCATTATTCATCTGTACTGTGAAGCACTGTCCTACAGTTTTGCAGCATTTGACTGAATCTGAGCAGAAAGTATAGCTCTATACACTTCAGAATTCATCCTGCTACTTCTATCAGCAGTCACATCATTAGTAAACAACACTGAACCAGTTCCATTGGCAGCCTTACTTGCCCATGCCATAACACTACCTCCACCATGTTGTACAGATGATGTTGTATGCTTTGGAACAGGAGTCCTTCCTTTCCTTCTCCATACTCTTCTCTTCCCATCATTCAGTTAATCTTGTTCCAGTACTGAGCAAGCTTTTTTAGAGGTTTTTAGAAAGTCTAATCTGGCCTTTCTGTTCTTGAGTGTTACCAGTGGTTTGCATCTTGACCCTCAGTATTTACAATCATGAAGGCCTCTCTTGATTGTAGACTTTGACAATGCCTAACTCCTACCTCCTCAAGCGTGTTCTTGCCTTGGCTAGATGTTATGAAAGGGTTTATCTTCACCAAGGAAAGAATTCTGTGATCATCCACTTTTGTCTTCCATGCTCTTCCAGGCCTTTAGGTGTTGCTGAGCTTGCCAGTACATTCCTTCTTTTTAAGAATGTACCAAATTGTTGACTTGGCCACTCCTAAAGGTTCTGCTATCTCTCTGATAAGTCTATCTTTTTTCAATCTAATGATAGCCTCCTTCACTTGCATGGACACCTCTTTGGACCACACATTGAGAGTTCCCATGAACAGCTACCAAATGCAAATTCGGCACTTGGAATCGACTTCAGACCTTTTGTCTACTTAATCTGTCATGAAATAACAAGGAACCATACCATACCTGGCCATGAAACTGCTCATCAGTCAATTGTCTAATTACTTTTGAGCCTGTCAAAATGGAGGGACTCTGTAAAAAATGGCTGTATGATTCATACAATATTTTTGTTAAACCCCTTGAATTAAAGCTGAAAGTCTACACTTAAATCACATCTTGACTGCTTCATTTCAAATCCATTGTGGTAGTGTACAGAGGCAAAATGACAAAAATTATGTCACTGTCTGTATGACTGTGTGTGTGTGTGTGTGTGTGTGTGTGTGTGTGTGTGTATACAGTGTGAATATATATATATATATATATATATATATATATATATATATATATATATATA
>JANDJT010000102.1:24397194-24410256 GCA_024331685.1 Stegophilus panzeri | reverse complement strand
GTGTTGTCACATGAAAAGATATAATCAAATATTTACAAAAATGTGATGGGTGTACTCACTTTTGTGAGATACTGTACTTTCTGCCAGTATGGCTGTGCATTCTAGAATGAACAAAGTAGATTGTTTTTAAATGATTTTGTTTCCATAAATGGAAAAGCTATTGTCATTAACACTGATGCTGCATATTTTTAGGTCTTATAAAGTTTTTCAGCTTGAAAAGTGCTATAGCAGAACATGTTTCCAATCAACATGTTTTTTAGTGCTGCCACAGGTATTTTCTGTGTTCACTATTTGTTTGTGTGTTTTTCTCCTTACCCATCTCATACAAACAAAGACATTGGACCATGATGACATCAGCTGTACTTAGAATAATTTTAGTTGAGAACAGCAGCCAGAAAGTGTTTTTTCTGTCTGGCTTGCCTGAAACTGTGACAGAACTGGATGTGAGAAGAAGTCAATGCAAACTACCAGACCCCTTTCGACTGCAGTTCATGAATGCCCTTTCTGATAACCAGTTTATGAACTTGACTTCCATGGACGAAATAAAGGACAAAGCCACAATCAAAGTAATAAGCATGACTGAGTCCCTCAGACCTTTGAATGCTCCTGCTTCTGGCTTTATATACAGGAAGGCATATGTATAAGGAAATGTAGGGGTGGAAATAAGAACAATTAATAAAAGGGAAAAAAAAGATGTGACAATGACTAGATTGCGAAATGGGCATACAAGACTAAATCAAATGTTTATTACACAATAGGGAAACATGAAACAGGTGAGTGTGAAAAGTGTGGACACCCAGAAACAGTAACATGTATTGCTAGAGTGTACAACATACAGTCAAGAAAGACTGCAATTATTACAAGCACTAAAAGAATGGGGAGTAAGCAATTATTCACTCAAGGACATATTAGGAGATGAAACAGATTATATAATTCGTGGGGAATTATTTAGAGTTATGAATGATACAGGATTAGTAAATAGGATTTAATAGTTGTTGAGTTTTTATTTTATTTATTTCCTTCTCGACCAAGTTGTCCTCCAGTCCAGTAGGTGGCGGAAATGCACCTCCTGGTTGTTTGCCAACCGCCATAGAAATAGCAGAAGATGACTACTGTTTGTCGTAACCATAGCTACCAGCGACTACCAAACAATACACGCGTCTAATAATGGCGGTAGAAGAGAAACGTGCTGCAGCGGAAATTATAAGATCTTTGGCACCACACTTAAACTGTTTGAATGGATGTGAGAAAAGAACAAGAAAACGAGCATTGGATGATATAAAAAAAGAAACTACCGAGAAAGGTTTGTCAAGTACCGTGTTACAAGAGGTTTTTGCTTGTCTACTGAAGTCGCTTCTGAGATGCCTATCAGATCCTAGTGAAAGATGCCGAGAAGTTTCTATTCAGATAATTGGAGACTTCATAAGATGCGTTTCAAACCCAGAGTCGTCGCTGCCTTATATCATGCCTTCCTTGGCTCAGCGAATCGGTGGAAAAGAGACCGTAGAACCAGCAGAAGAGTTGCGGCTGTCCATGCTGGAGGTTCTGTCGCTTATTGTGGAGGTCTGCGGGAGGCACCTTGCTCCCTACCTGGACGATATGATCAAAATCCTGCAAAAAACTATAACTGACCCTTTCCCCGATGTTATAAAGGAGAGCTGTAAATGTACAGTACACTTTGCCCGGATTGTACCTGGTGAGTTTTTGGCATATCCACGTATCTAGCCTTCAACATTAAAATAAATGAATGTTGATGTTGTTTATTGGAAACAGAAAGCTAAGGAATAATCCTAACAAAAAGAAGTCAAAATAAGCTCTTACGATGATTCATGATCAGTGTTGGGTAAATTACTCAAAAGAAAGTAATCCACTACAGATTACTAATTACTAGTTTAAAATTGTAATTTGATTAAATTACTGATTACTGCATGTAAAAAAGATTACTAATTACTTTACTTTCACGTTACTTTAAAAACCTATCAAATCTACAAAAATACACTCCAAAGTGAAACTCATAGTTTTTTCAGTAATTTTAGCACTCCAAGCCAGGCTCTGAATATTATGTCAATTTAAGTGAGTGGGAGTTTTTGGGATATTTAATCTTTATTTTTAGGAAAACTTTAAGTCCAATCAGTTAGAAAAGATATAGCATCACGAGTCAGAACTGTCTGAAGGTCTGAAGTTTGGTGGTTGTAGCTTTAAAGGGCACGTTACGTTTACATTTATTAATTTAGCAGAGGACTAGTTAAAGTCAGAAATTTTAATCTCTGAAGAAAAAGAAAAGAGAAGAATAATAAGTTTAAATAGCATTTCAGTATTTTGGCTTTCTCAAGCCAACATAATTAATTATTTCTTGGTCCCTTTTTGTAAATTTCCTCTTTTATATACATAATTATAGATACATACATAATTTAGATACATAATTCAAAGTATTAGTATCTGGATATTAGTCTTGGTATTGGATCAAAAAGAAAACCAGTTGCATCACCCCATCCCCAGTGCTTTTTAGACATGGTTCTTTTTCTGTCTTTTCCTTTCTGTTAAAGCTGCCTAAAACTTGTTTTGTTTTGTTGTTTCTAAGATTTTCTCTTTTTTGACTTAATGTTTTGTTATTTATTTGTTGTTTGAAAATTGACAGACCACTTCCACATGCAAGCAGAGTGCCTGGTTAAGCCCTTGATGCAGACTATCTCACACCGGCATTCACGGGTGCGAATGGCTGTCATAGAGGCCACTGGGGCTGTTGTCCTCTATGGCACAGCAAAGACTATGGATGATGTGCTCTCTCACATGGCACAAAGGCTGTTTGATAACTCACCCCAGGCAAGATTATTTTTCTAGATTAGATTCTCATATTTAATAATGTTGTGTTTTCCCTAATTTAACACACCTGATCTACCTCAGCTAATTATCATGCCATTCATGAACTGCAGACCTGCCAACTTTTACACATTAATGTGTTGGAGTGCTAGATTTTAATATTAAAGTAAGGTAGTATGAGCAAAAATGCATCAGAAGGACAGTGTTCTTTTTTTTATAAAAAAATACAGATGCGCACCAGCATATTAATCTGGAATGATTTTTAATTACGTAAATGTTTTGAACTGGAAGGGGAAGCCCCGCTTCCATCACAAATGAATAATCTTTTGATCAGTGCTCTTGTCTCAACTTGATTTTCCAGCTTAAAAGATGCTTTCTGTCAAGGTAACTGGAGAATGTTTGCGTTCATTAATGTGTAATACAAGCCCAATTACGATAAAGTTGGGAAAGTATGGAAAATGCAAAAAAAAACCAGTCATTTGAATATTCAATTCACCCTGTACTATATTTAAAACACATTATTAACACATTATTTAATGTTTTACTTTGTGAATTTAATTTATTTTGTAATATACACTCATTTAAAATCTGATGACTGCAACAAACTCAAAAAAAAGTAAAATCACCTTTTATTTTAATAGTGTATTTTCTTGCTCTGGAGTGGACAGAAAACAAAGTACAACTGAATATATTTTTAATACACATTTTGTCCTTTTGTGTGTTTATTGTGAAATAGAAGCATGACTCTCGAATCTGCAAGGAAAAAAAAAGTGTTTTTAGTTGGCACTAAAATGCCATCATAGTTTTATATTGGACATTCACAGATTCAAGATTCGCTCTTTTGAGTCCAAAATGTCAGTGTCTGTGTCAAGTTGAGTACAAATTAACCGAGTGCATAACAAGTCCAAGTTCGTTCATATCGGCTCGAGTCCAGGATTGAGTACCCAAACTGTACTGATAACAGCTTGGATGGTCTTTTTCCTCTTTTGCCTGGAGAACATGATGGCTGTTTTGTCTAAAAACTAGTTGAAAAGTTGTCTCGTCGAACCACAAAAACACAAAACCATCTCAGATGAGACCGAGCCTAGAGAAGTCGGCGGCCTTTCTGGACAGTGTTGATGTATGGCTTCTACTTTGCATATTAAAGCCTTAACTTGCATCTGTAGATGCAGCGACGAATGGTGTTGACTCACAAAGGTTTACCAAAGTATTCACGAGCCCATGTCAGGATATCCATTACAGACTCATGACGGTTTTTAAGACGGTGACGTCTGATGGATCGGAGATCACGCGTATTCAGAAGTGGTTTTCGGCCTTGGTTTTGAAAATTAGTTTTCGTACGCACCAAGATTTGACCGGATTCCTTGAATCTTTTAATTATATTGTGCACTGTAGAAGGTGAAATGCTCAAAATCCTACCGATTTTTCTTTGGGGAATGTTGTTCTCAAAGTGTTGGATTATTCGCTGATGCATCTGTTGGCAGATTGGTGAGCCTCGATCCGTCCTTGCTCTTGGAGTAGGAGTAGGCCTTTTTGGAGGCACCTTATATACTATGATTAGACGATTGCCTCACCTGTTTCACATCACTTTCTTATTTCAAGTTGTCACATTGCTATTTAGACCTAAATTGCCCCTGTACCAACTTTTTTGGAACATGTTGCATGCATCAATTTCAAAATAAATGTATATCTTCAAATAACTATGTAGTTAATTAGGTAAAACTTAACTTAATCAGATAACTTGTCTTTATATGTTTTTTTTGTTTGTTTGTTTAAATACAAGTCAAAGTACATTTATAAATCACTCCTCTTTGTTTTTATTAGCATGTTCCATACTGTCCCAACTTTTGCGTAATTGGGGTTTACAAATATTTCAAAGTATGTTTGACTTAAATGACATTAGCCAAGTAAATGGTTGCCATCAATTAACTATATTTATTATGGATGCCACTGAAAATGTTTGGCCAGAAATGGTCAAAAACCCAACATTTGGTTTTTGGCCAAAAAGAAATAAAACCTTTTTAATTGTAATGATCATTAGATAGTGAATAAAACACAGTTTATTTCATTTGTTCTGCAAGTAAGAAGTTGATATGTAAAAGGATTATATATATTTTAAAAAAAAACTTAATGTGTTATGTTTTTCTACAATTTAAAAATTTTACTCGGGACAGATCTTTATCATTTTGTAGTTTATAGTAGCTCTTTGTCATAGGATGTTGTGCTTTGCATCATGGAAATTCTCAGTCACTCAGGGTAATAGTGAGATGTTGAAATAACCTCTTAATAGTCTCTGCATCTTGCTGTTCTTTGCCATGGCTCTTTCTAGGTGAGGAAGGCTGTGACTTTGGTTTCTGGTGACTGGCTTCTCAACCTCAAGGACAGATACTCATACTTTCACAAGCTTATTCCACTGTTGCTGAGCAGCCTCAATGATGATGATCTAGAGATAAGGTATCACTAAGCAACTACATTATTATGCCATTCCTGATCATAATTATATATAACCTTTTTAAGTTTGGTGTTGCAAATTTGGGAAAAACTTAAAACAGCTAAGTGGATATTATTTTCTTTGTTCAGGGCTTTGGCATGCGAGCTTTGGAGACAAGTTGGTAATCAGTGGGAGAAAGAAAATGAAGATGATCTGAAGGACAAAATGGACTTCTTCCTTTCCCCAACTTTGCAGTACCCTCCTGGAGGTGAGTTTAACAAATGTTGTCATTTGATGTTATCTTTGGCTCTTTTGTGACTTCCTGGATGAGTAGCTGAAAGGTTGGTCACTTTTGAAGGCTAGCCTGTCTACCCGCGTTAGTTCCTGTGACGTCGTTCCTGTTTTCGATTAGTTTGCCAGGAGCTTCATGCTTGTGTCAGCGTTTAAACTATACTGTTCCCTTCTTTTTCATCAATAATTTTGCAGTATAATTTTCATTTGTTGTAGTTTCACTTTCCATTCTGCCCTATTTTAATTTTCTCGAAGAACGCTTTTGTTGTTTTTTTTTTGACTAAAGACAGCAAGCGGAGTCCATCCATGTTGGATTCGTCTAAAAGAGAAGGTGTTGCACTCACTTATAATGATAATCTAGGCGTCACACAAAAACCTAGTCATAAATGCAACACTTTTGAAGTTCTTTATACTAACATAACATACGTAGCCACAAAAAATAAGTCTACCGAGTCGATTCCGCTAATTATTATTTACAGAGCCCCAGGGTCATATTCTGAATTCCTCTGTGAATTTGCAGATTTCATCTTGAACCTGGCTGTTTCTTTAGACAAAGCATTAATTGTTGGAGACTTTATTATATTTATTTTGATAACCCAAAAGACCCTCTGAGAACAGTAGTTGTGTCCATTCTAGATTCAGTAGGGGTCAATCAAAATGTAATAGGACCCACTCATAATGTTGGTCACACTCTTGATCTTATACTAACGTATGGATTAAATATAAAAGATATAGTCTGAAGCTACCTCAGATCATTATCTTATCTCGTTTAAAATGTGTCTTAACCATACTATATTCACCTTGCCACGCTACTGCATCAGACGTGTATTTTAAATGAATAAAATGTGTGGTTTTATCAATAACCCCGCCCCTCCCCCTTCATAGTTATCAAATATTGTATAATATTGTTATAAATTGTATAAGCGTCTGACCCCAAAGAACCTGACCAGGTGAACGAATGCTTCGAGTCAACATTCTGCTATATGCTAGATAGCGTAGATCCACTTAAAAGAAAATTAATTTGAGAGAAAAAGCTAGGACCCTAGTATAACGATCAAGTGCACACCTTAAAACAGACCCCTTGAAAACTAGAACGTAAATGGCATCAAACCAAATTGGAAGTATTTCAAACAATATGGAAGGAGAGCCTCCTGAACTATAGAAAATCTCTTAGTGCTGCTAGATCAATCTATCTGTCAACCCTAACTGTAGATAAGAAAAATAATCCTAGATACTTATTCAATACTGTAGCAAAATTAACTAGGACTAAGACCATAACAGAAATATGCACACAATCATTGTATAGCAGTGATGATTTCATGAATTTTTTCATTGGAAAAATTTTAAATATTAGACAAAATATTCAGACTATTAATTTAAAACCAGTTTTATAACTAAGCCTCTAGATAATAATATAACTATCAGAACAACAATTTTGAATGTTTTACTCTCCTTTGAGAGACCGAACTAATTTAGCTAATTTCCTCATCAAAATCATAAACTTGTACAGTATACTAGATCCCTTACCTATTGTACAGTGCCCTCCATTAATATCGGCACCCTTGGTAAATATGAGCAAAGAAGGCTGTGAAAAATTGTTTTTATTGTTTAATCTTTATTGTTAATCTTTTGCTGCTCTCATGGATATCACACAATTGCAAACAAAACACAGGTTTATCAAAACAAATCTTTGTTAAATATATGTGTGCCACAATTATTGGCACACTTTTAGTCAATACTATGTGCTACCTCCCTTTGTCAAGATAACAGCTCTGAGTCTTTTCCTATAATGCCTGATGAGGTTGGCAAGGGATCTGAGACCATTCCTCCATTAGGATCTCTCCAGATCCTTCAAATTTCAAGCTCCACGCTGGTGGACTCTTCTCTTCAGTTCACCCCACAGGTTTTCTATGGGTTTCAATTCAGGGGACTGGGATGACCATGGCAGGACTTTGATTTTGTGGTCAGTAAACTATTTTTGTGTTGATTTTGATGCATGTTTGGGATCATTGTCCTGCTGGAAGATCCAACCACAGCCTGTTTTAAGGTTTTGGCAGAGGCAGTCAGGTTTTCATTTAATGGCTGTTGATATTTGATGGGGTCCATGATGCCATGTATACTAACAAAATGTCAATGTCCTCTGGCAGGAAAACAGCCCCAAAACATTAGACACCACTTTTCCATATGGCTACCTCTCTGTGTGTGTCAAAACCACCTTTGGTTTCATCTGACCATAGAACCCGATCCCATTTGAAGTTCCATAGTGTCTAGCAAACTGAAGATACTTGAGTTTGTTTTTGGATGAGAGTAGAGGCTTTTTTCTTGAAATCCTTCCAAACAACTTGTGATGTAGGTGACTTCGGATTGTAGTTTGGGAGACTTTCTGACCCCCAAGATGCAACTAACTTCTGCAATTCTCCAGCTGTGATCCTTGGAGATTTTTTGGCCACTTGAACCACCCTCTTCACAGTGCATTGAGACAATATAGACACACATCCAATTCCAGGTGGATTCATAACATTTCCAGTTGACTGGAATTTCTTAATTATTGCCCTGTTGGTGGACATTGGCATTTTCAATGCTTTTGCTTATGAGCACTTTCTTATAGCCACTTCCCATTTTGTGAAGCTCAACAACCTTTTGCCGCACATCACAGCTATATTCCTTGGTCTTACCCATTGTTATGAATGATTAAAGCCTCTGGTATACTTTGTTTTTTTACACATATGCTAGCATATACGCACAGTCGTACACATAGCCTTTCAAAGTATACTCCATTTGACATGTATGCATACACAGACAGTCAACGCATGCACATTACGACAATATGCACTACCCCTCCTGGCCTAGAGTCAGTACAGAGCAGTAAAGCAGGTCTTTTGGTGTGAAGGACGACAACGAAGAAGAATCACAACAACATGAAAAACAATGCTTGGCCAATCTCTCGCCACAATTAGCACGCATACACAAATCCTTATACTCTTTAAGGCTAGAATTATACAAATGCAGGTACTTAACCTGCACTCGTTTCCGTTTATTCCGTTTTCTCTTCAACTACCTTGACAAACCTGGGTCACCCTGCCCTGGGTCACTGTTGCCACCTTGTGGAACAACTAAATAGTGCAAAAGAATTAAATGCACATGTGCGACTTAGAAAAATTGGGCGGCATGCATACAGTACGCACGTACTCTGCTGATGATGAAATTTGTGTCATGTGTACTATATGCTGTCCCTAGCGTACGCGTAAAAGTGAAGCATCCTTCCTACTTATGGGAATTTGGCCAATGTGTTAACTCATTTATTCCCTTGTGAAACAAGAAGTCATGGTTGAACAGTTTCCTGTTCCTAATCACCCAGGTATACTAAACATATGTAAAATATCAATGGGAATATACATAAAATATATTTTAATTTTATTTTAATTTTAATATAATTTATAGGGGTGCAAATAATTGTTGCATACACATATAACAAAGATTTTTTTTTTGATAAACCTGTTTTGTTTGCAATTTTTTTTCATCCATGCGAGAGTATTTTTGTGATTTTGTTGTTGTTGTTGTTGTTGTTGTTGTTTTGTTTTTAAAAATATCAAAGGGTTAAACAATAGACAAATTTTCACAGCCTTCTTTGCTAATATTTTCCAAGGGTGGCAATATTAGTGGAGGGTACTGTATATACACATATGCATATTTATTCTTATTTGTTTAATCTACAATGTTAAAATCACTTTTAGTATACTTCTAACTCTCTGTGCTGCTGTAATAGGTGAATTTCTCTCTGGGATGAATAAAGCGATCTAAACCACTTCCAATTTGTTTCATTGAAAAATTTAAGATTAACTGATTAACTAAGAGAATTTTTAATCAAGCTTTTATTTAATATGGAATATTATTTACAATTTTGTATTCAAAGTAGATGGTCTCCTATCTTTTTGTTATATATTTACAACATATCAGAACTACCAATTAAGCTATCCAATTCCATTTTTTAAAACATTTTTACTCAGATTATATATTACATATTTTACGTGTATTACATATTTTGATGTAGTTAAATGATCCACGGTACAGATCAGGTAAAGTTGTAAAGCATAAAAATGGGTGTGCATGCACTCATACGGTCCCCTCCCCTCTTTTGTTTTTGCTATATATTGAAAACATTGAAAAGATGAAAATTGGATCAGAGATCAGAATTTAACTTTAATTTCCTGATATTTACATCTAGATGTATTAAACAACTTAAAACATGGCACCTTTTGTTAGAACCCACTCATTTTCCAAGTGATTAAAAAATATTGGAACATGTGACTGACAGGTGTTTCTTATTGCTCAGGTGTGCCATGTTAAATTGATTGTTTAAACAATTACTAACTCTGAATATCTACTCTTGGTCAAGGTTAAGTATGCTCAAGGTTAAGTTCAATCTGAGCATGTTGTTTGTGTCAGCTCCATCTTTATCTGACTCACAGCATTCTCTCCGAAAAGGCAGTGCAATGCAGACGTGGATAAACCTGCCATGTTTATATATCTCGTGTAAGATTTATCATGCATTACCGCTGGTTCAACCTGCCTCCTCAACAGCCAATGCTCGACTATGCCCCCGCTGCCACACCCACTTTTTAGTTTGTCATAAGATATGCTGAGAATTAACTATTATAATGGAAAGTGAATGCTATGTGTGTGTTTGAGTGTTCCCAATCTAGGAAGTACAAGAGATGGGCAGGGCAGACCACGCATCATTTAAAACTGTCCCTTTTCTGGTCACTGGTTTACTTTGCACTCTTCTCCTCTTTTCTCCTCTCAGTGGAGCGTCCAGGGCTGGGCTGCAGGGAGCTGGTGGTGAGGAACTTGTCTAAGCTAATGCCAGCCTTGTGTCGTGATGCTAGTGACTGGCTTGGTCAGACACGTGTGAAGACAGTGCAGCTACTGCAGGTTCTCTTGCTTCATGCCGAAGACCACTGCACGCAACACCTTCAGCAACTGCTCACAACTCTCTACCATGCCTGCACTGACTCTGAACAAGATGTTAGAACAAACGTAAGCTACTCTTTTTCTTATCCTTGTCCTTGCATTGATAATGCGGGTAGTTATTTTTTTAATTCAGGATAAATAAAGCATTCTTATTTTTACTCTATGTACTGTAAATCCTCAGTGCAATGTTTATTATTTATTGAATGGTTTGCCCAAACCACAAGTATAGTTTGCCCAAACCACAGGCCCAAGACGGGTGTAATCAGAAATGTCATTTCTGTCTGTTGTGAATCAAAATAAATCATTGTTTTAAAATTAAAATGAGCCTAAAACGATAGGAGGGTTTAGAGCAGCAAAAAATTGTTGCAGCAAAATGTCTCAATCAACTCTGGTGTGTTCTTTTGACACAAAACTTGATGTACTTGTTTACAAATTATGCTGAATTTTAAAACTGTTTAAAAATCTCCAAGGATTCAGGAAGACTGATAAAGCCATCTGGATTTTAGTCTAATAGTAATTTTATAGTGCATGTATAAGCTGATATCTCACTTTTTCACATCTGCACATGTGCAAACATAGAGAGGGAAAATTTTGTCTTTATATTAGATCCAAATAGTACCTTAACAAAGGTTATTATTGTTTGCAATTTGAAACAATAGAATTTGCCAAATAAATAAAAGATGACTCAAGAGTAAGGGTGTCATCATACACTCTGGTCACGGTTTGATTTGCTTCATGATACTGGCTTCACAATACTGGCTTCATGATTTGATTCAGTTTGATTCTCAGGATATTTTGAACAAAATTTGAATGAGGAAAAATTATGACTGAAAAGATTGTGTGCATTTTTGCTAACTAAATAAACAAATATTGCTATGAGTTTTAATATTGCAAATAAAATTTACAACAGGTTAACCATATCATAAAAATAAATAAATTTATAAATTCTCCCAAAAATTTGATTGAATAAACAAAGTCTCTGACCCAGGACAAAATGATCGATTGAAACATAATCATCTCTGTAGCAGAGATTTATTTTATTTTGATTTATCATTTTAACCAGAAATAGCTCCCAAGTCAGCTAAAATGCCTGAGATCTGTATCCTCTTTTTTTGGGCACTGTAAATCGCAAAGCTACTGAAGAGCTCTTTTTAATGCTATAACATGGTTGTGTAACCATATACTACAATTATTGTGTAATTGTATTGTCAGTTGTTGTGATCACATGAGCAAAAGTATGGACATATCACAGCTTCCAAACACTTTTTTTCCTAAAAAAAATTTTTTAGCCAGTTTGGATTATATCTATTCTTGTTTTAGGAATTTTCATCCACTTTTCCTTGCAGAACATTTCTAGTTTTAAGATATTTTTGAGCCATCTTGCATGCATAGCATGATTAAAATCTCAGGGAACTGTGAACCATTTCAAGAACTTAAGCTAGCATTTCTTGAAGTATTCATGGTAGATTTTGAGGTATGTTTTGGGCCATTTTCCTGTTGTAGAAGCCAGCCCCCATTCAATTGTCAGCTTTGCAGTTTCATGATTGATTGTCACATTTCCTGCCTGAATTTGCTAATATTTACTGGAATCCATTCTTCCATCTACCCATGCAATATTTTCTGTGCAACTGGCTGCCACACAACCCCAAAGCATAATATGCTGTCTCTGTGCTATGATGAGGATTAAATGCTTAATGGCAAAGGGTTCTTTTCATCAAATGCTGACATTTTTTATTTTTTTAAACATACCTTTTGTGATTATGATTTCATTTGTACATTATTGGTCCACAGTACTTGCTTCCAAAATACCTCAGGCTTATTTAAATGTTGTTTTACATATTTCAGACAGTTCACTTTTAGGTTAGAGTTTAGGTAAGGTTTCATTTTGATGACTGTTCCATGCAGATCATGATTGAGCAAGCTGTACTTTCTGGCCAACATATTGGCAGTTCTTTTTGAAGATGTTCTTGGTCTTCCAGATTTTGCCTTGACTTCCACAGATCCCTTAACTGACACAACAGTGGACATTGGAAATTTTATATAATGGGATGGATTGAAAATGAATTTTGCATATGTTAAGAAAAAAAACATACAACTTACAAATTTCTACATTTAATAAAGGGCAGACACTTTGCTACTGGTAACTGAAGTAATAGCGTTGCTATTTATAGTGATACTACTAAAATAAATCAGATAATTGAGTTATTTATGTAGGCCCAGATTATATAAGTGCATGAAAGTTTATTTTTCAAATTTTTTGCAGATAATTATGTAAAAAAAATATATAATAATAATCAGATCATTTTGTACATAATTTATCTACTGTGTGAGCATCTATGAGTTATATATTCATAGTCGCTTCCAATTAGTGTGAGTATTGAATAGATGCACTTGACACTACTAACATTATTATATGTTTATAAATGTTCAGATTAATGATTTTTTTTTTAACTTATCTTACTGTTACCTGCTCTCTCTCTCTCTCTCTCTCTCTCTCTCTCTCTCTCTCTCTCTCTCTCTCTCTGTGTGCGTGTGTCTGTCTCTCTCGC
>JANDJT010000102.1:24324823-24346233 GCA_024331685.1 Stegophilus panzeri | reverse complement strand
TTCAGTTGAATTTGGAGAAACCACTTGAAGCATTCGTTGTGTTGAACTATTTCAATTGCTTTTGTTTGATTTGTTCACTGCAAACAGTTGAAAGTCTGTAAATTTTGACAATAAACCTGTTTTGCAATGGTGGTTGAATCATTTTGATTGCAATTATGTGTTTTCAACTCTGCACTGCCAAGCAAGTCATTCATTCAGCTTCAGAAGGATCCGATAATAATGTATTAATGGCTCAGATTAGATCCAGTCTAAAACTAATTTGAAATATTATTTAGTTTATTACAAATTTACTGTGTGCTGATCTTTTTTCCCCCCTAGTATTCCTATGTCAATCAAGGGCAGTTGTAGAGTTTAAACCATAGTTGGTTCAGCCAAAAAATTAAGTCATGTGCAAACAATGAGGAAATATGAAATAGTAATATGAAATATGAATAGTAATATGAAATAGTGAAATTGTGTCAGATTGTCAGATGGTTTTGCTTCGGAATCTTCCCTGGTCATTCTAACGAAGCAGTTCTTAACCTTTTTGTGAATGTGACCCACTTTTAAGAATGACATTGTGTTGCGGACCCCCCAGGTTAGGAACCGCTGCTCTGAACGGTCATATAACAAATTTCCCTTGCCATTATAGAGTAACGGAGCTGCACTTCTTGATGGTGTCATGTCCCCTAGGGGAAATAGTTAGTGCAATTTGACAAGGGCACACTTAAAGTACTGAAACAGAAAAACATTTAGAATGTTCCCAGGAGCACAGTAGGCTCCATTACTGTAAAATGGAAGTTTGGAACTACAAGGACTCATCTTAGAGCTGGCTGTCTGGCCAAACTCAGTAGCCAGGTTAGAAAGGCCTTGGTTGAGGGAGGTGTACAAGAACCCAATGGCACTTAAGGGAAGGATGAATGTAATGCAGAATGCAGAAAGATCAAAATGCAGAAAGATCTTTGAAGAAAACCTGCTCCAGTGTGAAAACGAGCTCAGACTGGGAAGGTTCACCTTTCAGCATGACAACCCGAAGCATACAGCAAAGACAAAGTGGGACAGGACTCTGAATGTCCTTGAGTAGCCAAAGTCCAGATGTCAACCGCATAGAACATCTGTGGAGAGACCTTAAGATGGCAGTTAACAGATGCATTCCATATTCTGAGAGAGCTTGAGAGGATCTGACAAGGAAGAATAGAGAAACTGCTGCTTAGGTCCAGATGTGCAAAGCTTGTAGAGACTTACTCAAGAAGATTAGAAGATTCTACAAAGTACTGAATAAAAGGTCTGAATACTTATCTAAATGAGAGATTTCAGCTTTTAATTAGATTTGCAATAATTTCTAAAAGAGAGGAAAAAAAAAAAAAGGGAAAAGGTTATACTTTCATTATGGGTTGCTGCATGTAGACTGGAGGCAAAAAAAATAATTTAATCCTTCGAAAAAATTTATCTAATACAGTAAAGTATGAATAAAAGTGAAGTGGAATGAATTTTCAAATGAAGTTCAATGAAGTAAAAATGAAGTTCACCCACCGTATTATGATTAGCTAATTATGACTAGACTATAACTAGACAGGAGTCTAAGGATGGTTTGTGGACAAATTACTGCTGTACCACTGCTTTGTCAGTTTTCACACTTGGAAATAGAGATTTAAAATATTATAGTAATTTAATTGAGTTAGAGAAATTTTCGGGAGTCTAAGAATAATAGAAGCCCCCTAAATAAGGTCAAGATTCACGTATGGTGCCTATGACACCTATGATGCCAGCTAAAAGGTTGTATTGTGTGTGGTTTTTTAATAATTCATTTATCAAATTGTATTAAATCCTGGCTTCTTTATCAATGGTTTACAGTAGGCCTAGAGTATGAGTCAAGTAAAACAATCAAATTGTACCTAGAGCCTAAATTTTATGGACACACATTTAACATCTATTAAACTGCCCTAAATTACAGTTGAATTGCTCATGCACATTGCATCCCAATAAACAAAGATGTCCTGTAGCAAGAGTCCTTAGTTCACATTTACCTCCCACTTATATGTGCAATTGTACTGCAAATTAAGGTATTCCTTTGACAATTCACAATAGTGTTCCATGATTCAACAGAAAGTTCACATATAATTCAGACATTAGGACACTGAAGTTTTGTACAATTACAGTTGTTCTGTTGTAGTGAGGAAATAAATGTTGAAGAAATGCATTGAACATTTTGGCAAGGTATTGTTTAAAGAAAGATCCAATATTACAGTTCTAAATTTCCAAGAATAAAATCTGATACTATTAATAACGCTGTAGCTATGTGGTTTGCATTAACATTAGATAACTATAATGTGGCCAGTGGCTGGTAAATATTAGAGGAAGAAAAAAAAAAAAAAAAAAAAAACCTTTTAAAACACACTTAAAACTAAAGTAAATCTTTAAAGGAAACTTAATTTCTTAGCAATGTCTCCATGTAATTTTGCATTGGAATTATATCGATTCTCTGTAATGATTCTACTATTAAAATTTACTCTTTTGAAACTCTTTTGTTCTCCCTTTATATGAGAAATTGCTATACTGCAATTTACTTGTCTTGAGACAGTTGTCATATGGTTGTATGGTCTGCTGTTATGGCTGGCATTATGCCTGAAAATATAGTATTACAATTTTGAGTGGTGCACTCAACCAACTCCTCCCTTACCACAAAGGTTACCAGAAACGCAAACAGTGACTTTAATGGCTTTGTATATTAAAAAAAAATATTTTATGTGCAGCTGCAAGAAAGAAGAAACAATACAATAACAGTGTCTTATAGAGTTCAGGGAGTAAAAAGACAAATGAGTAATACCAAATTCTGCAACACTACTAATTCTATACCAATCCTTAAGATCCAGCAACCTGCAGGAAAATGTTAAAAAGGAGGGCACAAAAACAGTCTTCTGCTGCAACATTCTCTCTGACTCCAGGTGTTAGATGCTGTCATAATCTGAGTTTCGTCTGCAGCTGACCACCATCCATTCAGCCACAAAGAAAGAGAGGGTGCCAGTAAAGCCCACCAGTACCATAATGAGCAGTTGCCAGTGTAGCTGGAGATAATTACTGTAGAAGAATGCCAGAGCTGCAGCGATGGACTGCAGAGTGCATAGGGATAGAACACATGATTTACCATCCCAATAAAGAAAATATTTTCTGTTAAACAGTCAAAAGTGCTCACACATTAGGCCTCTTCAAAATTTTCATATTGCAATAACTGCCTAACCATGTTTAATATATTACTATAATTTACATAATTGGAGGGGCACGAGTGCTGTAATACCTACACCATTCACCCGATTTGGCTGAATTAAAGCTGAAGTCTTTGAGGTCATATTCATTATCTAATATATAATTTGATTTTATTCAAATCCTATATAATGTGTCCAAACATTTATGGACCTGACCGTGAAGGGTAACAAGTTCCCAATGGACAGTCAATATTTAAAGTAAACAGTCTGATGTATGTAAAATTAATTTACTTTGGATTAATAAAATGAATAAAAACATATTGCTTTTTTAGGTGAAGTGATGAAATGAGGCAGTAGTGTGTTCACATCACATAAACCACTAAAAGAGTCAAGATTATATAATTTTACCGTTAATTATAATGTTTCAGGTACAATATTTGAATCTTCAGAATTTTATTGTTTTTTTTTTATTAATTATTTTAAACCCTCCAAATGCAAATAGGCTGAATCATATTTCTATACACTCAATATTTTATCAGCTACACCAAATATAGGAGGTGCACTTAGTAGGTAAATATAGAGGTGCACTAAGTAGGTATGTAGCAGTTACATACTGTTGTCTATGTGTTGCTATGCATAATTTGCCACCTGATCCATCAGTGGAAGGGAACCAGCACTGGGGCATTGCTAGCAAGATTTTATTTGGGTTGTGGGCCATTCGCTACCGAACAGCAACATTGACATGATAATGTGTGTGGTGCTGGCACAAATGCATCAGGCGTTGCAGGGCTGATGGTGTTTTTAAACCCTTACTGGTCAATTATTAGACAACTACTTTGTTGGAACACCTTGTATGTGAACATTTAGAAACATTTAGTGAACATTTTTTTTTTTTACGCATAATTGGAAATCAGTCATCATCTAGGTCACATCAGTACTGCTGGGATTTTTAAACACCTTAGTGTTAATGCTAGGTTGAGAATAGTCCACTAATTTATGTAGTAAGTAATTTTAGACCCTTGGAAAATAACTACACAAACAAATCTTTATATTGCTTGTTGAATTTCTTCATAAAACTTGTTAGTACATCAAAAAACTAATGTAAAACTAATTATTATTAAATGCCCAATACCACTAGCACCTAGCACTTTTTTGCACAAAAACTTGTTAACACTTTCTTTAAACATACTGGCTGTCATGACAAACAAGGAACTGCTGTGTTTTACCTGTACAAACTTAAAAACAGCAAATGCTGGGGCGCTGTCATCACGAAATATGAAGCCCACAATGCTGAGCAGTTGTGTGTTGAAACAGCTGTCACCCAGTCCAAGTAGGAAACTGCAGAACAATGCCAACTCCATGCTGATTCCATGGTAAACACCGTGATGAACATAGAATCAAATACAAGGTATGGTCAAGACATGAGTCAAGACATGTGGATAAACCAACAGCTAGTATGCTTTACAAAGAATGACACACTTATTGGCACTGCTAATTACAGATAATATAGCTATTGTTTGGAAAAACTATACTTTAACCAAGTATTCACTCCTCTTATGCAGTCCTATTCTGCATTACCTGGGAGGGATGAAGGCCTGCAACTGTGTGCCCTCCTCTGGGGCTAAGGGGGCATCACTGGCTATGTTCAGGAATATCAGATAGAAGGCCAAAAAATGGGTGACCAATCCCAAAAGCACCACAGGGTTCCTTCCATACTGGTTGCACTGGTTCAGCATTCCAAACACAGACCCACCTAATCAAAGAAAAAAGTATCAGACCCCTCAAAACAATACCTTTAAATGTCTCACACAACCTTATCAAAACTCAGACAATCTTACCAAGTATTTCGCCAACACCAATGAAAATTCCAGAGAGCCCAATGAGACTTTTGGCATTATCACCAAAGACAGTCATAGCTCCTATGGATGTCCCATAAACACCACTGTAAAAAGTCAATTCCAGTCCTGTAAAAGAAAAAGCCTTCTTTACATTAATTGGTTTGTGCAGGTGGACTGCATTCTCTATTCCCACAACCATTTCTTTGGTGATTTGGATATGTTTGTGGTCTTTATCATGACCCGTGGGTTATTAGCTGCAAAATAGGCCCAAACCCTCAATGAACCCCTGCATTATTCAGTGGGTGTCAGGTGCACACCTCTTTTCAGTGAAAGAAAAAAAAAAGCAGTCAAACGCAACATTAGTGTCCTTGAAAACAGAGAAATTTTACACAGAAATAAATAAATAAATGAAGAAAGAACGTCTTCATGGACAAGTAATTTGCAGCATTTGTTTCATTAGTTCTTTAGGGATTCCTAAAGTTCTTAAAACTCTTTTGCCATGGGTTTTTTGACAAAGAAAATCATTTTGAAGGTGAAAATTTTTATTATTTATATAGTGTATATACAATTTTTATTGCCCATTCTTTTTATGAATGTCTGGATTTGACAAGTAATATTATAGTCAAGTGGCTCAGAACAAGTATAGGGTTTACCTGTGTATGCGATGGATATGCTTAGCAGCAGCATTTCTTTGGTCATGGCCAGCTGAATGGATTTCCCTGTTCACACAGCATACATTAGTAGAACATACAACTAGTTATCGGAGTTTAAATGAATGTTTTACATAGTATTTTACAACAGCACAGAAAACTTACTGAATGCCACCAACGCCTGAGAACCTAGACCCTGGGGTGCTCTGCATAAAAATGCAAGCAATATTGAGAGATATTCGTCTTTGCTCTATATCAGGGGTGTCCAATCTTATCCGGAAAGGGCCGGTGTGGGTGCAGGTTTTCATTCCAACCAAGCAGGAACCACACCTGATTCCAACTGTTTAATCTGTTGATCTTGGCTTTCAATAGACTTAGGTGTGGCTTCTGCTTGGTTGGAATGAAAATCTGCACCCACACTGGCCCTTTCTGGATAAGACTGCTCTATATTATGCATTACCTATCTAAAGCATTTCTAGCCAAATACAGAGGTTCATACTCACACCACCACTGAATCACTTTCACAAGTATCTCCAGGCAACGGTGAATCAGACCCCTCAGAAGGCGCGACCTCAGTCTCAGTGCGCTGAATAAGGAAGAAGAGGAAGTTTCCAACCAGACTGATGATGGTGAGCGAAATGAACACCGTCTGACGGTCTTTATCTGAGACACATAGGGAAGTAGCGGTCACAAACTTGTGAGCATTATTTCCAACTACACACAACTGCATTCACTGTACATGTACTGATACCACTGGGAACACCCCATAACCCTCACCTGATATGTGAACCTTCCCATGCCAGGCAACGTAAATGTAAAGATTGCCGAAGAACAAGCTGAAAGAACGAACACACACAAAGTTAAACTTCAACTCTTTCTTGATTAAGAATAAATTCATCGCAATTTTTATATAGCAAGAAACATTTTAACAAAAGCATTTTGTTTAAACCTTAAACATTTAAACAGACACACCTAAACTGCAGCAAAGCCCAGAATATCCCACTGTTTCGGCCAATGGATGAGTCACTGGAATTGATGGTAAGGAGATTCCCCTGAGCTGTCCACAGCACTGTGAAAAGTAAATATATCAATTTGAAAATGGAAACAGAAGAGGATGCCACAAAGGTTTGTAGAAGTGCTTAAAAAGTGTCACACTGTACCTGCAGCTGCAATTCCAACAAAGACAGAAGCAGTGTAGAAACTCCAAGTAAAAGGGTGAATAAACATAGCAATGTATCCACTAAAAAGAGACCAGAATTAGATCGTTTTCAGGAACATATATTCATTTCACTACAGGAATGAAATAATAGCATGAAAAACAAAAATCTTCACTGGTCTGACCTTACCTGTAAACTAGCCCACTGAAAAACAGTGACAACTGAGGTCCAATGACAGCTACCACTGAAGGAGCAATTAGGTTTGATGCAGAAAAGACTCCATAAATAATAGCCATGCTATCAAAAAGAAATTAAGTTAATATTAGGAAAAAAAAAAACTTATCAAGTCTTATAAAAACTTTGTCTCATGGTGCTAATAATGTGATCTGTCGCACAGATTTAGCCAATGAATTTACAGGACATAAACATTGGAAAATAAATCCTGAGATTACAACACAAAGTCAGATAAGAAGACTGGACATTTAAAATCTAGATGATCAAATTTTAAAATCTGGATTATAAAATCTGGATTATTAATTTATACAAGAGCAATATAGAGTCACATGCCATTTACTACATAGTAAAATGCACTCAGCAATACAACCAAGCTAAAAAATATATTTGCAAAACATAATACCTTGTGTACCCACTTCCATGGAATTCTGTGCTATTAAAACTCTTAATCACAGTTTGCTGTAAAAAAAAAAAAAAAAAAAAAAAAGAAAAGAAAAGAAAGAAAGACCAAACACAATTATGAGTTAAACATTCTTTTTTTTTTTTTTTTTTTTTTGCCTTTGCAAAATATAATATTCCAAAATGTGTTGAAAATAATGGCATGGCAAATAAATAATGAAAACTCATTTTTACACTGAAACTATATACCCATGACAAATGACTGGAATGAATGCCCCAAATAAAATTAAAACACTTAAAACATTTTTTTTGTCATACTTCAATGTTTCCACAGGTCTGGAAGGCGGTGAACATAAACATAAAGCCAAGACCCAACACAAAGATGTTTAATAGTGATTTGCTTTCTGGCGTCATCTTGGCGTGATGTCCTCACTCAACAATATCCTGAAAAGCACAGAAAGATATCAGGTGATAGCTGTGAGACAACCATGTAAACAGATTCTCAAATGTTCCTCAATGCAGTCGGCTAATGTCGTATATGGACTGTGTTATGGCCCTGCTAAGTTTGGGCTCTGGCCATGGGAAATAGTGCAGGGTTAATAACATGAGTTGGAGATAGATCATTAAAAGCTGGGTCAGTGGGGAATAAAGAGACATTGGAACTGGGGTACAACTACAGCATTTATTACAATATGCACCATTCATACAAAGAAGAGACACTGTAAGATAGCTTTAACAAGTAGCAGGTGATCCCCTAGTGAGAACTAGACGACACAAAAAGAAAGACATTTCTACACCTTACACTGTATTCACCCTCTTACCTAACTGCAAAGATAACACTAGTTACTACTCTTAAGCCTCTAATACAAAATAGAAAGGGTGGTACTTGTGTGAAAATCTGATGATGTTTATAATATATATTATACATATGTATAGTGCTGTGAAAAAGTATTTGCCCAATTCTGATTTCTTCTGTTTTTGTGTATGTGTGTTTCCCTTCCAATGTATATAATTTTATAATAAAATACACATTAATTGATATATACATATGTAACAATTTTTGTCAATATTTATGGCATTTGTATCTTAGTCCAAGAGATAGTGTTTATATTACAAATAGTTGTACTGTACAGTAATACATTTTTACAATTATATATACACACACACACACACACACACAAATATATATTGACACTTTGGGCCCAATTTGGACATTTTCACTTAGGGGTGTACTCACTTTTGTGAGATACTTTATTTATATCTTTGGTAAATATAGGTGTGTAACAATTAATGGCACCTCATATGAGAAAAATATATTTGAAGTATATTCCCATACCTGGGTGGTTAGGAATAGCAACTTGTTCAACAATGACTTGCTGTTTCACAGGAGTGAAATATGAGGTAAATATGAGGTAACACATAGGCCAAATTCTGCTAGAAGCTGGTTGATGGCTACAAAAAGCGTCTGCTTGAGGCAAAACTTGCTAAGGGAAATTCAACTAAATATTAGGTGTTTGTATGTATATTTTTGACATTGTATGTATAATTTTGGTCCGTTTTGATTACAGAAAACCCCAAATGAATTAAAATATGTGAACCAAATTCTTTTTTTTATTATTACTAAATATATATGTTGTACAATCATTCTGCCCCAGAAAAAGAAAACCTCAGTGGCTGTTGCCACTAAATCTTGCTGCAGGTCTTTTGCAGTCACTACTGCAGGGTTTTTCACAACCTGCCTTCTAAGAAATCTGGTTGCAGCCATTGATAGCTTACTTTTTCTGCCCTGTCCAGGTATTTCATGACCCTAGACAGTTCAAGCATTTCATGTGTTCAAGCAGAAACACATCTGGTGCAACTAATGAAGCCCTTGATTAGTTGCTTCAAGTGTGCTTGAGACAACACCTGTTTTGCATATTTGTGCTATTTTGAGGGATTCTATTCAGGGTGTTGAATAGTTTTAAAACTGGATAAGTCATTGTAAGTGGCATTTTCAACTGAGTAGTTGAAGGTTGAGGTTGGCAATGCTGGGATTTGAACTCATGACCTTCTGACCTATAGCCCAAAGGTTTAACCACTGAGCCACCTCTCTTTCTCAAATAGCTTTTACCCCAGGTTAAGGTTCTTGCTCAAGGACTATGACAGCTTTGTGACTGAGATTCTCAATTGTTTTTTTTTTTGTTGTTGTTGTTTGTTACAATGCATACAAGTTGTCAAATTCTGAATGTTTTAAAGCAATAAAATCAACCATTCAGAAAATATTGATTTACATAATTCATTCAAATTCAAATACAATAAGAAGTGTCATGAGCCTAGTAAAGGTGTATAATATTATACAACCTCTTTTTGCAAACATAGTCAAACGCTCTAAAGCTATTGAAACATTTCATTTAACAAAACAATTATTGATCTTAAAAATCACAAACAAAAAGTGGCCAAACACACTGGTGTAATATAATCCAGATATAAGGCACAATAAGGTATGACTTGTTTTGGAATAATAATGTATATTGAACCACTATATACCTAATGAAACACTGGTCAAAAGGCTTCTGTTTTCTAGGTAGATGTTACATCGTCTAAACCAATCATTACAGCGTGTATGAAATCGTGTGCTTTCGGGTATTAATATGAAAAACTAAAATGACGAAATAATGTACGCTATTTCGTTCCCCTGTGTTAGCTAGAAAGCAACTTACCAGTGGTAAGATCCTATCCTTATTTTCACAGTTTGTAGGGTCTCAGGACCATGCCGAGCAGACTTCCATGTAAAACCACTTTATGTACAATTAGATTATGCGTAGACTTCAACAAACCTTAATATATCGAACAGGTTTAACACTGCTAACTAATCATAGCCGCTTCAACGCTGGAAAAAAGACAGATTTAAAAAAACTGTCATGTGAGGAATCAGCTGATGACTTGTGGGTTTGTAAAATCGCTTATGGGTAATCGAGTTTTTTTAGGAGAACTGTGAAACAAAGGACCTTGTGTTACTTGTAATGACATATACCTTTATTATTTACCCTATTCAACATAGGTGTGCTGATGAATTGCTTTTCTACGTGTCTGTTTTGTTAGTAGTTGTTTGTTCTGTCCTACCACTATTAAAAGGTTAAAATTGTTCCATGGAGACGAGAGGTTTGTCTGCGCGTGCGCACTACGTGTAGAAAGGCGAGTCTAACCAGAGCGACCAGATCTAGATCTAGACCAGATCCCTCTTCAGAGTCGCGTCAACGGAAGTTCAAACGCTTGCTCGTCACGTGATTCATGTAGACTTCAGATAGAGCCAGGAAGTTCTTGGCGGGCAATTTGAATCCATTAGAGAGAGAGAACTGCGATTTTTTTGGTAATGAGTTGCCAATGAATGCATTGATTTAAAATATTTATATAACACACCGACATGTGTATGTAGTATGTATATATAGTTACATTAATGTTGTTATTAATTAATTTTTTTATGTTCTTAAACTTGTAAGTTTGTGAAGGGCAATGAGTAGTGTCATCTTTATGACTTTCATATAGGACAAGAGACAGGTGACTATCAATGATTGTCAACTAACTGCACAATGGGTCAATGGACTAGCAAGCAACAGCATAATGTGCTGTGTGTTGTCTTAGAAAATCCATTGCAAATAAGCGAAATGTAAAATTAAATTAAGTGAAATTAAATTAATCTTAATGTTTACCATTCATACGCACCCCTGCACTTATTAAAATACACATGAATAAATAATATATTCAAGTTAAAAAAAACTTAAACACATGTTCATACACATAATCGTATATATATATATATATATTTTTTTTTTTTTATGTATTTTGACTTTTGTATTTTGATCACAGCTATAGTGTTATGCACTTATTTACAGCAATGGATTTGTAAATAAATTTCTAATAAACTGAAAAGCATGTCAAGCATTTTGTCTGTGTCCTTTCCTCCATGTTGTCCTTGTATAGTGTCCACCATGGTTTGCTGTGCTGCATGGGGATGCTCCAATCGCTCAAAGAAAGGAGTATGAATGTATGGTTTCCCCAGTGGCACAGAGAGGAGAAAAAAAATGGCTCAAATGAACAGGAGCAATCTAAATATAACAAAACATTACAACACCAAAAAAATTGTGAGATAATCATACTTAAGTGTATTTGCACAAAGACCACACCATGGAGAAGTTTAATATTAGGTTTATTAAAAAATAAGGAACAGCAAAAGACTTCAGTCTTCAGGCCATTGTCTCATGTTGTCTTTTAACTATGTATGAATTGTTCCCTAATACTGTGCATTTAACCACTATGGGATATGTGCAGTATGTGGGTACACAAAAAGGAGTTGTGTGTGGGAAGTAAACTCAAGTCACATTTTGAGGCAGACCAGTTTGTCAGGAACAAAACGGTTAAGATTGAGACCAGATGCAATTCCCACCACCCCTGGACCTATAAACATAGAGCACATTGCTGCTGATCACAGCTATAGTGTTACAGGTGACACAGGTATAATATGTATGAACTCTTTCTAATTGTAGTAATATTTCTTATTTTGAAGTGATATACTATTTAAATATTTAAAAATTATCAGTACCATGTCTTCTGCCTATATCAGTTTCAAAGATTGAGGAAAGAAGGGATGAAGACACTGAGAGATCAATAGGATGCATCAGAAGTGGGATGCATCAGAAGTGGGGCAGTGGTGGCTTAGCAGTTATGGCTCTGGGTTACTGATCAGGGGTTCAAGCCCCAGCACTGCCAAGCTGCCACTATTGGGCCCTTGAGCAAGGCCCTTAACCCTCTCTGCTCCAGGGGCGCTGTATTATGGCTGACCCTGCTCTCTGACCCCAACTTCCTAACATGCTGTGGTATTTGAAGAAAGGAATTTCACTGTGCTGTAATGTATATGTGATCAATAAAGACTCATTATCATTATCTTTACAAAAATAGCTCTCTTCTTACAATAAGGAATTTTATTAAGTATAATAAGGAATAAAATGTATATCCTCATTTTACCACTTCTACCCACCACTATCACACACCCCAATGTTATATTTAAGTAATATTTAGTCATTTATATGTGCGTCAGGTTTTTCTACAAGAAAACACTACCACCTAGGATACACATGTGTATCCTCGCTCCTAGCTCCTCTGGAAGCTTCCTCACTCCTTGTTCCTTGCCTCCTCGTGGTGCAATTAGAGAACTGATATGTCCTTCAAGATGGTTGACGTCGATCGATTTCCTGGTCACAGGCTGGAGGATGGAGGCGCGAGGAAACGAGGAAGCATAAACTTGAGTATTGAAGCACCCCCGGAAATTGATCGACCTCAACCATCTTGAAAGACATATCAATTCTCTAATTGCACCGCGAGGAAACGAGGAGTGAGGAAGCTTCCAGAGGACCTAGGAGCGAGGATACACAGGTGTATCCTACTTGGAAGTGTTTCTTGTAAAAAAAAAACAAAAAAAAAAACAACCAAACAAAAAACTGACGCACGTATAACTTCCCCTCCTCCTTTACATCTACCACAATCTCAAACAAAAAGTAATTTGATGATGTGATGTGATTTCGTGTGAAATATAATTAAATAATAATGTGCTTACAATGAGTATTGTAATTAATTGATCCTTGCATGTTTGGATGCAAAGCTGCACAAAAGATGCGATAAATTACGTATTGTTCATTCATTCATTGTTGCATAACCCAGACATTTCACATAATATCAGTGCATTTATCTTTATTAAGAATGTCGTTATTAACCGAGCTCTAACAGCATAACGGCAGATCCCTGAAGCGCAGTGAGGTCATCCAGCTGAGTCATCATTAATTGACGTCGCTTAGAAGTGACGTTTGAGAGCGTGAGGATATTCATCACTCCTCGCATCTCATCCATGCATCCTTCCCTCGCATCCTAAGTGGGTGGAGGTAAGATGCGAGGAAAGGAAGCGAAGAAAGGAAATGAGGATGGACAAATAAGAAATGAGAAACACCCTCTCTCAGGGGCTCTGACCCTAACTATCAAATATTATGGGCGGAGCTACACATGCAGCCCCGCCAAAAAGTGCAGCCCCGGCCTGTTAGGAGGCTTCAGCCAGGTCTATTTGACTCTTATAGCTGTTATCTGGTTACCCAAGTTTTTTTTTTTTTTTTTCTCTCTCTCTCTCTCTCCTCCTTCTCCCCCCCCCCCCCCCCGGAAAGTTTCCCGCCTTCGGTGATTGTTACAGAAAGAAGTATTTAGTTTTGTCTTTGTTAATCCGGTAGTGGTTTCAAACTTGAATAACCGTTAGCTCCTGAACTCTTGTTTGCTAGTCAGCGTTATCGCTTCGTTCACTGGTAGCTTGTGGAGAGCTAGCCTCGCCGGCTAACCACTTTTTCCTGGCGACTCCGCTTGAAACACCCAGAAGGAATGAACCACAAAAGTAAGAAACGAATCAAAGAAGCGAAACGGAGTGCTAGACCTGAATTAAAGGATTCACTTGACTGGACAAAACATAACTACTTCGAGACTTTTGATCTTTCGCACCGGACAGTGAAGGTAACTGAATGCTAGCTAGAGACGAGGCGCAACGCAGACAGCTAACGTTAACTGGCTACGCTGCGTTTTACATTAGCCTGAGTTGCGAACACGTTTCCCCCCTCGTGATAACTTGTTGCATGTATTCACAGTATTGGCCAGAAATTCTGGCTAGTTTTCGGAACAGCGTTAAATATCTGTTCACGCAGCGTTATTATTCGGACAACGTTGTGTTCAGTTTTACCAGAGGCGTTAGCAGCAGCAGTGTGGTTAGGCTACGTTAGTTACTGCACGTAGACTATGGTGGCGTCTGCGCAGCGCCTCTCTCTAGCGTGTAGCTAGTGTGACATTTAATGTGGATAACTGAGCAAGCATTAATTAATTAAATCATTGAATTGGGTAGAATTTTCTTCCAGCGTATACTCAAATTGCCATTGTCTGTTATAGATCTCTTTTAAATAAGAGTATCATCCTTGGCTTTGAAGTAAGTCATTCTCTGTATGAGAAGTATCTGGTTTGCATGCAAGGTGGCACAAGTATTTTGCACCCATTTCAAGTTATAAGAATATTGCTGCCAGTTTGTGTGTAAGATCTTTTTGTCAAAGATCTTACACAGTTCCCTCCAAAAGTATTGGAATGGCAAGGCCAACACACACAATAAAGACATTTGAAGATGATATCAGAGTTTCAGCTTTAATTTCCTGATATTTACATCTAGCGGTGTTAAACGACTTAGAACATGGCACTTTTGGTGGCAGGTCACCCAATTTTTTTTCTAGTTGAGCAAAAGTATATGAATAGGTAATCTTCAAGTAATTTAAAGTAAATTACACTTAATATTTAATTACATATCCCTTGTTTGCAATAACTGCATCAAGCCAGTGACACACTGACATAGCTTTTTCAGGCTTCTACGGCAGCTTCTTTCACTTACTGGGGGGGGGTTCTCACCTCAGGTTCCTCTTTGGTTGGTGAAATGCATGCTCAGTTAGGTTAAGGTCTGGTGATTGACTTGGCCAGTCTAAAAGTCCTTTGTTCTGTTTGGCAGGGTGCTTTGGGTCATTGTTTTGCTGCCTGATAAAGTTCCTCCCAATCAGATTGTATGCATTTCTTTGTAAATTGGCAGACAAAGTTTCTGCAGACTTCTGAGTTCATTATGCTGATACCATCAAGAGTTACATCATCTTTAACCACTCATGAGCCGTAAGAATTGGGAGGCCAGTTTGGATTTCGCAAAAAGTCTTCAATGTATAGTGAAAACAATAGAGTTGGCCTTGCCATTCCAATACTTACGGAGGGGACTTTATTGCACAAGTCTGTCGAAATGACAGCAGTTGTTTCTCTTCACCCCTTTGCCCACATTTGTATTTCATATCCTTTAAATTTCCAGACGCATGTCACAACTGACATTTTGCCTTCTTTCCCAGGACAATGTGGAACGGGTGGATGCCCAGCACCTGAGCCCAGAAGAGTTCATTCAGCGCTTCGAGAAGCCCTACAAGCCTGTAGTTCTTCTTAATTGCCAGGCGTCGTGGCCTGCCAGGGAGAAATGGACCCTGGAACGCCTGAAGCGAAAGTACCGTAACCAGAAATTCAAGTGTGGGGAGGACAATGATGGCTACTCGGTCAAGATGAAGATGAAGTATTATGTTGAATATATGGAATCCACGCGTGATGACAGTCCACTCTATATCTTCGATAGCAGTTACGGTGAGCATGCAAAACGCCGCAAGCTGCTTGAAGACTATCAGGTGCCCCTCTTCTTTAGAGATGACCTCTTTCAATTTGCTGGAGAAAAGCGCCGACCACCTTACAGGTAACATAGAAGGCTTGTGGGGTTTTTTCTTCTTCTTTTTTTTTTCTTCAGTGAACCAGTGATCTGTCAAAATGTGTATCCTGAATATCTGTTTGTTTCCTAGTGCCCCAGCACATAATATTCCATGTAATATACCTGTAATTTAGCTTTTTATAAAAAATTTTAGCAAATACTATAAAGAATAAATTGCACATAATCAATATCCTACAAGTCTACAAACAACTAAAGTTTTAAGGTGAGAGAGAGTGTGCATTATTTGTTACTTTATTATGTGTCTGAAAGTTTTACCTGGTCAATTCCCTTGTCCTTTCCCTTAGGTGGTTTGTTATGGGCCCTGCACGCTCTGGCACAGGCATTCACATTGACCCACTGGGCACGAGTGCATGGAACGCCCTGGTGCAGGGTCATAAGCGCTGGTGCTTGTTCCCCACACACACACCACGTGAGCTTATCAAGGTAACGCGAGAAGTGGGTGGCAACCAGCAAGATGAGGCCATCACCTGGTTCCGTGTGATTTACCCACGCACACAGGTACCTTCCTGGCCTGCTGAATTCAGGCCACTGGAGATTCTGCAGCGCCCTGGAGAAACTGTCTTTGTTCCCGGTTAGTTACTGATTAATTCTGCCTGAAATAGTTGTTACATGCTCTATGCTTACTGCTGTCATGGTAATATATTTAAAGTATTTAGAAATTCTAGCAGTTTATTACTGTATATCTCAATCAGGTGGTTATATAAGAAAATTTTTAATCTATTAATATTTTTGGTGAAAAAAGACAGATACATACCGTTGTGGATTTTATGATGCGGCACTGCATTTCTGCGGTTCATATTTCAGTGCCTCTGACAGACAGGTTGTCCATATCCTAACACTCACCTCTATTGTTTGACAGGGTTTGTGTAAGGTGCTTGAATTTGGCTTTTTGTACTGTAATTTAAGTACTGGAAAACCTTGAAAATAGTCATTTTATATATAGTGGTGCTTAAAAAGTGTTTGAATTATAAGAAGTCAATAAATACGAAATTGCTAAAAACTTTAGTGTTTATTTTCGATATAACACAAATACATCAAATGCATCCTTTCACTCAAAATATGACACCCTGCTACAGCCCCTCTCCCTCCTCTTCCCGCTATTCACTCACTCATTGCAACAGAGACGACTCTGGTCCACTTTTCAGACCCCTTTAGCGACTTATTTTTTACTTACAAAAAGCACCTAGCGACAAATCTAAATACTTTTGGGGCAAACATTGCCAACTTCACATAGATTGGCCTGACTGCCCAGCAAACATGAGGTCCTGCTTTGTTGCTTTCCCGCTGCAGGTCTCACCCTGCCCCCCCTCTCTCCCCCCTTTTTGGAAGGGTGTATTTAGATTTGTCTCTAGGACAAATAAAGAATATGTTTGAGTGACATCTCTTCTTGTGGGGCACAGTGGCTTAGTGGTTATTACCACTGATTGGTATCTCTATATTGTCCATAGTGTGTGAATGGGTGTGTGATTGTGCTCTGCGATGGGTTGGCACCATGTCCAGGGTGTCCCCTGCCTCGTGCCTTGAGTCCCCTGGGATAGGCTCCCCACTACCCTGTGTAGGATAAACGGTACAGAAAATAGATGGATGGACACCCCTTGTATAGTCCTTGAAAACAACTCCTTGAAAGTCCTGGAATTTAATTATGATGAATCTGTACGAACCCTGGGTTGAAGTAATTTAGTTCAGTTACTGATTCATCTTGGGTCTGATTTTTTTTCTTATACTTGCACAACCCCAATGTCCCTTTTTTTTTTTTTTTTTTTTTTTTTTTTTTTTTTTTTTTAAATGCAGAAGAGGCACATGAAAGTGTAACGCAGGGGTCTTGATTGAATAAAATGGCCATACAGTAGAGAAACCCTGACCTGTGTGGTGGCTGAGGCTCTGTAAACAGAAGAAGAAAAAAATTTAAATAAATGTGATCCACTAATATTCAACCACTCTGGACAAAGAGGCGTTGCTACTTGTCTTTCATGTTTCCTGTCAATACAAGAAGCTCCCCGTTTTCCACTAGCTTTCGGGTGATCTAACTTATGCTGTGGCTTTGGAGGAAATATTCAAGGGAGTAGCTATATTTTCTTGGATTTTGTGTTTCAAAATTCCACCACATCGGTTACCATGTGTTTAAAGCATATAATTCTTGGGATAAATGCCAAGCCAGTAGCTATACACACTTGTTAGTGATAAACTAAGTGGGTCCATGTCATGTCTTTTAGGTGGCTGGTGGCATGTTGTCCTCAACTTGGAGATTACCATTGCAGTCACTCAGAACTTTGCAAGTACCACAAATTTCCCCATTGTTTGGCACAAGACTGTTCGTGGGCGCCCTAAACTATCCAGGAAGTGGTACAGGTGTGAATATGTTTATATGTCCAGAAGCCTACATAGCACAGATTAAAACTTATTCAGTACTTTAATTTTGAAGGTAATTAATATTTTCCAGAATTCTAAAACAGGAGCGGCCAGATATAACTTCTCTGGCAGACAAAGTGGACCTGCAGGAGTCCACAGGCATTGCATCAGACAGCTCTAGCGACTCCTCATCCTCCTCTTCTTCTAGTTCCTCTGATTCTGATTCGGAGGTATGTTGTGCTCTACTCCGCCAATATCACACTCACATAGCATCTTATTCACTTATATCTGACAGGTTGGGATTATTGGAACCAATCACCAAGATTTATCATCCATTTAAAGGAATAATGCATGTCTTGCATATGTAAACACTACTGATGGGTGTTCAAATAATTTTGAAGTCAGTTATCCCAATAAAGGAGAATGAGTAATTGTTTACTCTGGGTTTCTTCTGGATCTAAATTGGTCTGTAGTGGTACTTACCCACAAGAGTCCTAAAAGAGGCTTGCAACATTAACATTTATTAATGTTAATAATGAATTTACCCACATTGTGTCAATCATTACAATGATGTTTAGTTAAATTAAAGAAGGGTAGATTTAAAGACATTTGGTAATAGCACCATACTCAGTAATGACTAGATTATTCTTCCTTGAACACTTTGCTTGTTCTTATCTCTCGTTCTTCCTCTTGTATCACTTAGTTTTCATCACTTTGATCCTGACTGTGATTGATAATTATGTAATTACTTATGTTTTAACTAAAGACAACTTAAATATTTTGTTTAAATATTAGAGAACATTATATAATCAAACCTAAAATTACATCCTAATGCTTTTTGGGTAGACATGATCATTAAAATAAACAGTCTAAAACAGGGGTGCTCATATTTCTATAACAAGATATCTACTTTTTCATCTTATTATGGTAAGATCCACCATGTAAAATATGCATGTCCACTGTAAATTTGAAGTTTGAGATTTTTTTTATTTACTTTTTTGTTTTTGACAGATTAGACCTACACATTTAATTCACCATCGTAAAGAAAAAAAAATCTTTCTCCCATTCTTGGTGAAAATTGTAATTAATTTTTTTTTTGCTACTCTACCTGCATTTTGAATTTCCAACTGTAATGTGCATTAACTGCTGCTGTATGATGGCAGAGCATTGGAGATATCTTTTTATAAATCATTAGGCCTATGAAAATTAAGGTGATCTCACCAGACATGCGGAATTTTAACCGAGCTCCGGGCTTGCATTTATTCAGCCTGTGCTTTTAAGCACTTTTGAAACTGCAACAACAAAAAAAATACGACAGGAAAGGGGTCCTCGCAGCTTTTGTTCCGTCAGGTTCAAGTTCATGCTTTTCACGCATGTGTTTCGCGAGTTCTGCCAAGTAGTAGTAGCGCTCTCTCTCTCTCTCTCTCTCTCTCTTTCTTTCTTTTTTTTTTTTCTTTTTTTTTTTCTTCTTTTTAATGGGAGTCACTTAAAGTCAAAATAATCACAAATAAGAAAACTGCTTATAATAAGACACAGGTGAGAATCATCACGTTACCTGCCAATTCGACTCGCCACCACTCTGTCCACAGCTGATGCTTGACCACGCCCCCGCTGCCACACTGTGTAATTTCTCTCACTCTGTTTTTGACCTATTAAAAAGATGGTCGTCTTGTGATCGACTGGTCAGTCGTGATCTATGTAATGAGCACCCCTGGCCTAAAGTATGTGTGAAATCATTTTAGGTATAGTTTGTGCACTATAGTACACAGAGACTTAACAGTGTAACACTTCTGTTTCATTACAGAATGTTGTAACCATTGTGCTGTTTGCTGTATGTGAATGATGGTCATGTTTGTTTAATTTGTATTTTTGGTGAAATTTAATTTCTACCCCAGTAGATATAAGATGCCCATACACAATCTTATCTTCTACTGTGTTACTGTGAATTGTATGTGATTACTCTTTCTTTACTTTGAAGGCTGAATCAGGCACTGAGGTTGATGCCATGACCCACCGCAGGAAGAAGCGAAGAACCTGTGTCGTGATGGAAAATGGTGACAGCACAAGCCAAGATGACTGTGTGAGCAAAGAGCGTAGCTCCTCACGATGACCTGCTAATTCCACCAGAGAGATCTGACCAGATTTCACTTTCCCTCACTCGGCTTTGCTGCCCAAATAAATCGTTAATGTAACTGGCACCAGAGGAGAGAAATATCCATATGTGCATGGTATTTGTTTGACCTGGTGACCATGAAATACTGGGTTAATGATTGCGGTGATGGTCTTTGCATAATGGCAGGCTATATGGTACATTTTTCTTGCCCTGTTGATTCTTGTGTTGGGATAAGTGTTGGTAGTGATCTGTTCATCTGCCACACCATGTTTCACTTAATCTACTGGAGACAGCTCATTTATGTGTAATTTAGCCTTCTTTGGCTTCCCCCTTACTGATTTATTACTGTTGTTCTATACTGTTATGTCCAAGCTTCACCCCTTTGGACCCTGGTGCAGATAAAACTAAACTAACTATATGAACGTTGTTGCTTCATAACATGTACCAGTCTAGATGGCTGCATTACTGGAGCAGTTTTATGAATGCTGAATTCATGTTGGATTTTATATTTAATGCATTTCTGAAGTTCACTTTTTAATAGAGTAATACTCCAGTTTTTAATCTGTACTGCATCTGTAGTGTATATGCACACAATTAAAATGCATTTCTTTGCACTGAGAACTGAATCCTCCCTCCTAATGGAAATCTAAAGGTAGTGTTAAATTATGTCAATAAATGTTTGTGATACACATTTGTTGAAGGCTATCAAGAATTCTTAATAAAAATTTGAAAGCGTATTAGACAAAAATAAGCTTTTATTATACAGGTGCATCTAAAAAAAAAAAAAAAAAAAAAAAAAAAAAAAAAATGTGGGGAAAATTTCATTTTTTTTCCAGTAATTTATTTTAAAAAATGGAACTTTCATATATTCTAGATTCATTACACATAAAGTGAAATATTTCAAGCCTTTTTTGTTACAATAAAATTCTTTATTCTAATATTTTTGATTAACCGTAATCATGAAGATTAAAACAAAAAGAAAGGCTTGAAATATTTCACTTTGTGTAATTAATCTAGAATATTTGAAAGCTGTACTTGGTTTTTTTTTGTTTTTTTTTTTTTGTTTGTTTTTTTTTTTTTTTTTTTTTTTTATTTTATTTTTGTAAATATTTTGATTTTTATTTTTTTAAAATATTTT
>JANDJT010000102.1:24240477-24261461 GCA_024331685.1 Stegophilus panzeri | reverse complement strand
GTTCTTGTCACTATGTCACCTTTTTTCACCACTTCTGAGTTTGCTGGTCTGGTTTACTGACCACAAAATCAAGGTCCTGCCATGGCCATCCCTGTCCCCTAACTTGAAACCCATAGAAAACCTGTGGGGTGAACTGAAGAGGAGGGTCCACCAGTGTGGACCTCAAAATTTGAAGAATCTGGAGATATTCTGTATGGAGGAATGATCTCAGATCCCCTTGCCTTGTATTCTCAAACCTCATCAGGCATTATAGGAGAAGACTCAGCTGTTATCTTGGCAAATGGAGGTAGCACAACTTATTGACTAAAAGTGCCAATAATTGTGTCACACATTTAATAAAGATTTTTTTTTTTTGTTAAACCCATTTTGCTTGCAATTGTTTGATATCCATGAGAGCAGAGTTTTTTTTTGATTTTTTTTTTTTTTTTTTTTTTTTTTTTTTTTTTTTTTAAACAAAAGATCCAAAGCTTAAACCATGAAGACAATTTTTCACAGTCTTCTTTGCTCATATTTATCATGGTTGCCAATATTAGTGGAGGGCACTGTATTTGCTTCTAAACTCAGTCATCAGTTTTCTACTGAGAAGTTGAAAAATGTAATCTCTTCTTATATGATTGGGATAGCTTTCCTGCACAAGACATTTTCGTATAATCTTATTGGTACATTCCTTACCTACAAAACTTATTTTGCCTAAATTAAGATCAAATATCTTGGAAATAGCTGCAGAATATGTTAAAAACTCTTATCATTCCAATCATTTGTAACGGAATGTTTCTAATAACTTTTATATAGTTTTTTTTTTTTTTTTCACCACAATTAAAATTGAATTGGGTATCACTCACTATATCAGAATACAGCCATTCTTATCCATAATGTGCAACACTGAACAAATCCCTCTTTGATCCCATTCTTCCAAAAACAAAGATTTTCTCTGAGATAATATGCAATGATGATTCCATAGAGATATATTATGTGGACTGAAACTGTGTTTAAAAAGCATTTTCCAGTACAAGAGGACTTTTCTTCTGAAAAGCAGAAATCTTCAGTGGAATTTTAGATAACTCAAAGTTGCACTGTAATAAAAGGTTGATTTTAAAATAAGCTTTTTGTTTTGTTTTGGTTTTCTTAGGTTCTACTTGTATATCTCTTCACACATTATGATTCTGCTCTTGTTTAGATTGTGTACTAAGAAAAGTACTGCATCTCCAGAGGTATCTGCAGGACAACATAAAGGTGAAATTAAGACCAGTGTCCCATACAGCAACTTGGAAACTCCAGGCCTACTACAAAGACAACAAACCTTTGAGGATGATGCATTAAAATCTGATCCAGAATCAGACCGAGCTCTAGAGAGGAACTGGTGGACAAATGTATCAAGCCAACTCCAGCCTGATTCACCCCAGACTTCAGAGCATTACTGGGACTTCAGCTGCATCTTTTTTCCAGACCTGGGATCATATAGTGGCAACCGTGCCTGCCTGCCCCCTCCTGATCCCAGCTTGCTCCCTGGTGCTCTGCAGGTATCTGAGTGCTACCTGGCTCACTGGCACAGAAATATCCATTTGAAGGAGGAATGTTGGTCCAAGCAAAAGCGACAGAGGGACCAAGAACGACACAGATGCAACATTAATGATGACCAAGAGGTGTGTCGGTGCAGGAACTGGGTTGAGTATTTAGCGCTATTGGAGAAAAGGAGGAGCCAGCAGCACAATGAAAGGCCCACACACCTTGGGGAACAGGAGGTTATGCCTCTTGCTCAGCCTGGAAAGTGTAGTTCACATCGTAAGTGTTTGAGTTGAAATGTCAGTAATATACAGTGCTGTGAAAAAGTATATGCCCCCATCCTGGTTTCTTTTGTTTTTGTGTATATCTCATATGAATAGTTTTAGATCTTCAAACGAAAAACAACATAAAACAAAGGCAACCTGATTTAAACACACAATGCATTACATTTTTTCATTGAAGCAAAAAGTTATTCAACACCTATTACCCATGTGAAAAAATAATTGCCCCTGGCTGTGCCACCTTTAGCAGCAATAACTGCAACCAAACGCTTCCAATAATCAGTGTTTCACTTACTCCTATGCTTTGGACCATTGTCTTGCTGCATAATCCAGTTACACATGAGTTTCAACTTACAGAATGAAGACCGGGTATTCTCCTTTAGGATTTTCATGTAGAGAGCAGAATTCAGGTTTCCCTCAATTATTGTAAGTTGCCCAGGCCCTGAAGCAGCAAAGCATCTCCACACCATCACACTGCCACCACCATGCTTGACCATAGTAACGAGAAAGAGCATATGATGTTCTTTTTGTGGAATTCGGTGTTTGGTTTACGCCAGATGTAACGGGACCCCTGTCTTCCAAATAGTTCCACTTTCAACTTATTAATCCACAGAACATTCTCCCAAAAGGTTTGAGGATCATCAAGGTGTGTTTTGGCAAAATTCAGACGAGCCTTAATGTTCTTCTGGATTAGTAGTGGTTTTCACCTCACCACTCTTCCACTGATGCCATTTTTGTTGTTTCTGATAGTGGAGTCATGAACAGTGACCTTTATTGATGCAAGAGAGGCCTGTAGGTCCTTTGATGTTGTCCTTGGGTCTTTTATGACTTCCTGGATGAGTCATTGATGTGCTCTTGGAGGAATTTTGTAAGGTCAGCCACTTCTGGGAAGGTTCACTACTGTGCCATTTGGAGATAATGGCTCTCACTGTGGTTCTTTGGCGTTCCAGAGCCTTTTAAAAAGCTTTGTAATGAATGTCTACTCACATTGCAGGAACTCTGTCCTGAAGAGTACTCTGTGGCTAAAACCTTTTATATCAACTCTACAGTTTAAGTTGCATTATAGTAGTAATTTGATAGATTCATATAGCCCATGAAAATGGGCATGGGGTATTTTTTTTAGCATTTTACAGGTGAGAGCAAGCATTCAGACATTAAAAACTTTGGGACAAAGAGAGAATACACAACGGGTTGGGGGGAGGGGATACTTTATATTACTGGTTTCTAACCAGCTCTATTTCATATGTATAGCTGTTATATATAGAATTGGGGTAAATACAGAACCTATAGCCTGTGCATATATAAAGTAATAGATGGCGTATTAAGTTATGTCATTTTGGGGATTCCACTGGAGAAAAGTGCATCCTTTTTACAGAATGTATTATGTATTATGAGGGTGTGTGGTATTTCTTAGTAGATAAAGCTGTCTATTTGCCATATTTACAGCATGAAATATGACTGCTCACCAAACAAGTGAATTTTTTAATTCCTGTGGGCTGCTCTTAATGATGCTTATTGTGGTGTGCACCCTCGACCACATTTAACAGCAGCAGCTGTTAGCTCTGTAAAATGACCTGAGTTGTCTGAAGCCTGAATTATATTTCTGCATAGTTGCCTGTACATATATCTGCATCTCTGACACAGAGAATGAGAATCTGCCTTGCTGTGTCAGGTAAATGCTTATTGGTTGAGCAGACACATGTATCCAGTAGCTTCGGGACTGGGCTTACTGATTTAAACAATTAAGAATTTGCTGATTTAACCCTCCTATTATGTTATGGGTCAATTCGACCCACTTCCACATTTGAGATATCTCTTTCTCTTTTAAATTTTTTGACTTTCCTCATTTAGGGCCATGAATTTATATGCAACTATTTCTTCTTATGGCTCATCTCAGACGAACCATAATAAAGGATTACTGTTTTAAGCTGTTCTTTGCTGTTTTTGTGTCTGTTTAAACTGTGGAAGTAATTTTGACCCATAACATAATGGATGTAACTTTTTTTCCCAACATAATAGAAGGGTTAACAATGAATTCTTTCCCCTTTAATGACCTCTGAGGCAGTGGGGGTGTGGTTGAGCATCAGTTGCAGATGCAGAGCTCTGAACCTGCAAGTAACATGCGGTGATTCTCACCTGTGTGTTAATACCGCCAGTCTACTTATGTGTGCTTTTGTTTTTGTTTTTTTCAGTAAATATCTTGAACCAGAGAGAAAGAGACACAGCTGCTGAAGTTCACAAACACACACACACACATGGAGTTCTTTTCATCTGGTTCACAGCATTCATTGAAAGGACAAACAAAGCAAACACAAGTAAACTGGTTGTAATAACACATGGCTGAGAATTGTCAAATTACCTGCCAGTTCATCCCACCACCTCTGTGTTCGCAGTCGAAGCTCAAACATAATGGACAGATTAATTTTTCTTGGAAAATGTATTTGTTTTTGTGAACATGTTTTTCCTGCACTGTTTTCTTCTCGTTTCTTCTTGTATAGGTGAGCTCCTGGAGCAAGTCAGCATTATTCAGTCTTATGATTTGCTGGTAGGAAACTCCAGGTACATGAAAATGATCATTTACTTCTTTTTTACTTCTTGTTTAATTCAATTGTATTTTACTATAGAAAACTCATACCTGAGGCCAGACAGTGGTCTGATGTTTTGCCTCAGGTGTATGAACTACACTATTTGGTATATCACTTAAGCCTCTTCCCTTTTAGGTTACCTGGCTCAGACCAGTGGAGGATCACTTTCAATGTATACCAGCCTGACACAGAGTTTAAGAAGAGTTATCCAGGAAAGCCCTATACCCACTTGTGTGTTTGCAGGTAAACACAGACACAGTAGGCTGACTATCAGACATATTCTATTGCAGATGTGTTCAGGCCTTTCCACCTTACCACTTCCCAGTTTTGTTTTTTGTTTTTTATATCTATTTAATCTTTTTTTTTTTTTTTTCTTTAAATAGACCTAGCTCATTTTTATTACATTTACACCATTTAGCAGACGCCCTTATCCAGAGCAACTTACAGAAGTGCTTAGTAATCTCTATCAAAAACACATCCACATGTTTGTTCACTAGGTTAGGGACTATGGATACCACCCAGAGACATTGAAACCCAGTCATTTTATATTATTGGCTTTAATTAAAGAATATTAAAACTTAAGAAAGTGAGGTAACACAAACCCATAAATTAAGACAAATAAAACTAGTCTTTCAATTATGACAAAACAAATGCCACCGTATAAACAGAGAATGCTATGGTTTGCATATCCATAAACCATAAACAAATGCATCGGCTGAGAGAAGACTTTGTGCTCGTCACGCTTGTGAGAGCAGGGATTAAAGTCTGGTATATTTTTTCGGAGAATGAAAGCTGGCTTATAAATAAATTCCATTTGTAATGGAATCTTTTTCAAATTCTGCGCAACACTTCAGATCCAGCATATTGGGTGAGACACAGTTTTAAAAAAGCAGTTTAGCTGTGTGATATGCTTAGTATCCATGATCACCTGGGTACTGTGTAGATCTTTTTTTTGTTTGTTTGTTTTTACCTCCTCCATTTCATACCATTTTTCTTTTCTTCTCACTTAATTCACACCTAATTCACTTTTTCCATAACTTGTCTCTTGGTTTCAACCTTTTTAGATGCTGTTACAATGCTAAATAATATATTTTATTTGCATAGATGTGAATCTGTCTTTTTGGGGGGGGGGCTGTTTTAGTTATTTTAGTGCAGTGAGCTTTGCCTTAAATGGAGTTGTGTGTGCATCACCAAATGCAAACCAACTTTGCTGTGCAAATGCCTGGAAATTTATGGGAAATTGTCATGCGTCAACATGCACACGAGTCTGAAGAAAATTGGTGTACCAAAACTTTTTTGTGAATCTTTTTTACAAAAGGTTCAGTTTGGCTTATGCAAACATTTACATAAAATTTTACTAAAATATAAATGAGGCCCAATGAGAGTAAATGGTGCCATGCTGTTCACTCATACTGTCATTGATTTATATCTATAATGGGCCAAGTCATTTTGGAGTTGACCTTATATAATGTGTTTTAGTGTGTAGTACATGTTATTTGCACAATGCAACCTGTTCCTGGCTTGTAAAAGGAGTTTTGAGGTTTCACTCTGCAACAGTGACTTGAGCCTTTGTGTCTTCTTTGCATAGTTTTGATGGTCCGGTGCCAGACTTGCATGTTTTGAAGGAGCTGTCCTTCCAAAGTGGAGATGTGTCTGTGACATTTGCAGTGGTGGACCATGGGGACATTTCCTTCTACTGCTTCAAGGAGTTTAAGCTGCCCACTGATGTCTACTGACAGGACTTAAGATACTGCTTCCATGTCAGTGGATAACATCACAAAACCAACTGTAACCATCAAAGTCGTCATATCTATTAGGGTATTGGGGCATTTTCATATAATTAAATTTTATGGCGAATCTAAATGCTTATTTATGGGGTGGTAACATAAAACACATTGCAGATGTGTATAAGCATGTCAAATAATATATTTTGCACAGTAACTGATCTTATATTGTTCAAAAAATTCATTGTTACCTTTACTCCATATTTAGAAAAGAAAGGTAGATCTGTGTTTTTTTTTTTTTTTTTTTTTTTTTTTTTTATTTATAAGGTTTTTTAAATTTTAATCATTTTCAGTGTAAAATCATTTATGACAGTGTTATTAATACCACAAGATTGGTTGATGGTAGATTGTGCATTGAATGTTTAAATAACAAATATTTGCACCATCATTGCGACCCATCCTGTCTGGATCAACCCAAAATGCAAGAGCATGTCCCACTTCTCAATTTAATTGTACAGATCACGAAAACTCATGGTTTTATTTTGTGTCTTTACTCAACCCCTCTGAAATTAATTCACAGAAGCCTTTCTTGATCGTGTTAGACCTAGGTCTTACTTGGAAAAAAATACACCATGTTTATTCTAACTAGCGTTTGAGCACCGAGATGTGAGCCCGCTGTGCAGTAGCACATACAGGTGGTCGCTACACTGCTGAGAATTCTGCTGAGAATTCTAGATAATGGGAAAATATTGAGTAGTTGCTACGGGTCGTTTCATTATTAATTTTAGTAAGTTCACTGCCTTGACACATGATTAAGATATAACGCCTCTTTTGACACTCTTTTGCTAATCCTGTCATCCACCCCCGAAATGCTGCAGAGGGAACCTTGGTCTGTTGCACGGGAGAAGAGAAAGGTGACTAAAAACCACCCTTAGACAGAGCTCCCCACCTCATCAACAACCTTTCATACTTCAAAACCAGTATGAGATCATGTCAGAATCAGCTTCACCTACAGAGAAACTGTCAGTGGCTTCCTACACTCCGCACCCTAAATCACCCAGGGAGTGTGCTGCGCTGCCGGAATCATCTCGGTCCAACTATGAAAGCCAGAGGAAACTGCACCACAGCCTCAGATAAGCACATCGCACATGGAGTTAGAATTGTTTCATAATACCAAATAAATAGATTAACATCCACAAATAAATGTAGTGAGATTTACAAAAATGTAACAAATTCACAAATGTATCGAATGAGATTCACAAATATGTTAGTTTCACAAAAATAAATTAAACTGACAAACAAACAAAATGAGATTTGCAATTAATTTTTTTTTTACAAATATGTTTTTATGTTACAGTACACAACTCTGCCTTGCATTCATTTGTGAATCACGTCCTGTGCATTTATGGATTGTTGCGCACATTTTGTGGATTTTGAAACATTTATAGTGTCAAGAGTGCATACAAATCCAAAAATAGTTGAACTCTGCCCACCATCTACTCAAGCCAATCAGATAACCGCTACATTGCACTGACCAATCGTAGCAGGAATCGTAGGAGAAATGACAACTGGAGTGATTTTAACCATCTAACATTTAATATCACTGTAACAACATCTAAAAGAAACCAAGCAACAAAATTCTTTATTTTAAGGGAATATGTGTTTTCACCAGTGTTTCCTGCATCACTACCGAATCCACGGCGAAACCCGAGTTGTGTTTTTACAGTAAATTGAGTGATTTCTAAATCATTGATTAGCAGCATTAGTGTTCAGCTTGAATGCTGCAGAAAAACAAAAAACACATCTAAAATGGGGAACAGCTGTTGTGCGACTGACGGTACAAATAGATTCAACAAGAAATCTCAGCTATCTAAAAGAGAAGCAAATGAATCACTGCAAGTCGCAGACACAACTGGAATCCAGGCACCGAAATGTTGTTTTGCAGTTTGCCATTTTGGTGTAAAATCATAACCTAGGTTATATATGATCGACTACTCATCAATGAAATATTTAGTATCTTGTATTCTGTGTAACAGTAAAGTTTTTGTCAGCATTTATTTTAAAAAAAACATCCGTTATGGTGAGCCTTGTGTGCTACAAAGGGGGATGGTTAGACAGTGTAAGCTAGCCAAGACAGACCCAGTTTTCCTTGCAAGCGGGTACTCTACAAAGCAAGTTTAGATAGATAGATAGGCTGCTGTATAAAATTCCGACTGATACAGGCACAAAGGAGTTCTTAAACAGGTTTAATTTATGCCGGTGCACTCTATATCCTCTGCCTGATGGTAACAGCTGGCCAGAAAACACAGAACGTTCCCCTAATATTAGCATATGGTTCCTGATTGGTTATTTTTTGGGAACCATATTATAATGTCGAGGAATTTTTTCTTTAGGATTTTTTTTTTTTTTTTTTTTTTTTTTTTTTTTGTAACCAAAAACTAACCTTCCCAGAACGTTGCATGAAGGTTTTTTAGTAACAACCTACAGAGAACCTATACAGAACGTCCTCTAATGGTTATTTTTAGGTCAGTTGAGAGAATTGACATTTCCTTCAGGCACTGGCAAATCTGGGGGTGGGGCTATATAGGTACTGGCTGGCCCCAGCTGAAATCTGATTGGCCCCTGAAGTGCCCCTGTCCTGTCAATCATCTCTGATCTACATCAGAGCACTCAATCAGCCGAGTAGTGATGGGAAGTTCGGATCATTTTACTGACTTGGATCTTTGAATCTTGTTCAGCAAAATGAATGAATCTTTTTTCGAGTCATTCCGTTCATTTCAGCAGAATATATTTAAAATGTTACATGTAAATTCCCCAACACATCTAGTACTTACGCAAACGTTGAGCACATTTGGAATAAAAAAATAAATTATAGGCTAATGCAGCCAAGGCCAAATTATGAGAAACAGAAATGATTCATTAATAGCTTAGCATTAGGTCTTCAGGCTATGCAGTCTGTTGGTTCACCTCACCTCCCGATCCGAGTCGTTCTTTTGTCACATCACATTTGTCACGTCTGTTCCCCGGAAACGGAAATGATTAGTTCGTGTCTCGAGTCTTCGGGTTCAAGTCGTTCATTCATCCCATGACCACCCCATAGGCAATGCACCACGCAGTACCAGAAACAGAAATTATTAGTTCACCTCTCAAGTCTTCAGGTTCGAGTCGTTTGTTCATCAAGTCACAGCCCCACTGCATTTAGCCTATGGAGCTGTTGACGTGATGAACGAACGACTCAAACCCGAAAATCAGCTCACTTAACCGTTTCTTTCTACCACATCTCGTAATGGCCAGTCTATAGACAGTGCGTTTTTATCATCCTCGTTCACTTAAGCTTCAATGGTAAGTACATATTCAACACTTTAACTAACGTTTCAAAGGACATTAGTGTTGCTGTCATTAAACTTCTCTTTTGTCTAACGTTAGGAAACTAGTTAACTATGGTACAACACAGTATGAGAGCACACTCCCAGGTAAGACTTCCGCATTCAGGAAAAAGTTGGATATGATTTTTATTATGCTGTTGTTTTTTTGTGTACTTTTTTGTAACAAACATTATAACAACTTGTAATATTGAACAAGTGAGACACTGAAACAACAAACTGCATTGCAAAACGACCAAAATGCCCATCCCTAATAGTATCACACAGATATTGCATTATTATATTATTACAGTAAAATACAGATATTACATTATTAAAATATTATACATTATTATTATTATATATTATAAAGTTAATAGTTTGACAAGTGCTTGTCCCTTCTGAGTAAATAAATTTATGTTGTGAACATCAGTGATATCTCCTAGTATTTTATTCACTGTAGAAATTCAGAATGTAGCACTTAATGATTAGCCGATACCAGCCAGAACACACGCAAAGGTGAATAAGGGGAGTACTGGCACTGTTTTCCCCCCACTTCAAGCACTAGTCATACTGCCATGAGTCCTTCTGACTATGCACATAACCAAGGTATCTTTAGAAAGCTGATACTTGAGAGTTTACTGTTCAGGACTCATAATTACTATTATTAATAGCTATAATTAGCATCAAGCTACATCCCTTACAAAAAAGAATCCTACAGGAATCTTGCAGGATTAAAGTTTTTCTGCAAGATGTTTGCTGGTATCCCGCAGGAATGGTGAAATCCTGCAGGACACATTGACAAACTGCAGGGTATTCCTACAGGGTTTAGAAGGGAGCCTTCTCTACAATAGAAACATACAGGAATGTCCAGCACACTTGCTGCATAAGGGAAAAATCCTGCAGGATTGTATAATTCCTGAAGGACTGCTGAACATCTCCTGCAGAAATAAAATAAAGTTCCCAAGAACTTAATCTATCCTGCTACAGAACTACTTATTTCCTGTAAATGGGAAAAAAAATTCTGCAGGTTATGTAGTTAACAGAATTCATTTTTAAAATGTAGATCTTATCTGAGTGGGGAAAAAACATGCTGCATAAAAGTTCTTTCTGATGTCTTTTAGTAGATAATGTAGGCATGCTCATGTTAGAATAATAAGACATTTTAGTCATAAACGACTCGTTGTTTTAATGAATTGGTTGTATAAATTAATCAATGAGTCATTCAATGAGTCAATTTACAGAAAGGGCAGGTAAATTTATCTTTTTCGAGAAAAGATTCGATTCACTAAGATGACACACATTCAACCGTCACCAACCGTCATGTGTCCGTAGCAGTATAGTCCCACTTTTATTAAATAATTTCTTTAATCGTTATGGTATACTAAATTACTGTTCTGTTAGCTCACTTACTAGCAAACACGGCTAATTTTATTATTACAACACTACACCGTGACTAGCATAACGTTAGCTCGCTTAGTATCATACATGGCTAATTTTATTATCTAGACACAGCAGTTAGCATAACGTTAGTTCGCTTACTATTAAACATGACTAATTGTAATCTACACACAGCGGTTAGCATAACGTTAGCTTGCTTACACGGCTAATATTTTTATTAACAATTTTATTTTATTTTATTTTTATTCTGTATTTTTTAAAGGTGGGAATTGCAACGGCTTGGAAACTTTACAGATTGCATAAGTTATTATGTGACATAATTTCAGTAAATCAAATAATTCATTCATGAAAATACTTTGCTTTTGTTGTGAAGTTATTTATGTTCCTGTAGTCATAATGTCCTTCACAATAGTCCTGCAGGAAGTGTGTGTGTGTGTGTGTGCGCGCATGTTAAATAGACCTGCAGGATATCATTCCTGCATTTAATTTTTTCCTTCTTAGAATTCCTGCAGGTATTTCTACAGGAAAATGAGCTGAAAATCCTGTAGGATCTGCATAATATTCCTGCAGGATTCATGTGGGTTTTTTCCTTTTCTTTTTTTTTTTTTTTTAAGGAACATTACAGTTTATGAGACTAATACTAGGGTTTTTTTTTTTTTTTTTTTTTTTTTTTTTTTTTTCTTTCTCAAAACTGATTTTAAAACCCTGAAAGTGTGTTTGTAATAGTTTCTGATTGCGATCGAATGTGGATTTTAATCATACAATGAGGCAGCAATATATTATCTGTAGCTTAAACTAAATGCTACATCTGCTTAGCATTTCTCATATATAAGCATCCTTTATTCTTTTTTTATTTATTTAAAACAAAGGATATACTGGCAGTCATGTATTTATTGGCTTCATGTTTCATCTGTAGAAATGTGTCTATCTGTTATTTATACAGGATATTCGTCATGCGGAAGGTGGGAGTTATGATCACGTATATGATTGACAGATCTGTAGCAAATCATCTGTCTGTGAGTCATAGTCGTCTATCCCGGTATCCAGACAGATGGAAAGCTACTACACTTCATGCTCATCAGATCGCATAATTTAGTCGAAAATGTATAGAAACGATTATTCTGCCTAAATAAATGTGAAGTAAACGTGGGAATCCATTAATATTTCTCCAAATGTGCACACTTTTGGACTAAAAGCCATAATGAACATTGTTTAGCGAAGCCCTGTGATCAAAAATTAACGAAAATAGACTCGATTGAATATGTATGTGTCTCGTTATTTCATTTGAAATATCAAAAATTACCGGTTTGATTTTGCATCTTTGATGTGTACTCGACAGAAATTAAGAAATTACTGTCACTGTAACTATAAATAACCCTCAGTTATTTAAATAGTTAATTAATTAGTTAGTTCTTAATTTATTAAGAACCTTATAAACCCTTAGAACAGTCCAGCCGCCGGAGTCATCGCGCAGGCGCAGCGCGGGAAACTTCCGTATTTGAGAATTCGCGAACCTCTGCATGCGTTTAGCCCCTCTCGCTTGCCGTAACCTCAGTGGACTGCACTAGGAAGACGCTATAAGACCGTTATCTACACAAAGAAAGACATCGACAAGCACAAATGCAGATAAGTAATAAAGATGTGTGTGTATATTAACCTTATCTGGTGTGTGCATGTGTTTTTTGGGGTAAATTGTAGGGTTAAGTGACGTGTGTATTAAATGGTATTGAATTATATAATCATGGAAAATAAGAAAATATTTCACAATACAGATGTCTTAAGTGCCTGAGCTTTGTGCTATAGTTTTGCATATTATATTTAAGTGACTGTTTACCTTCCCCAAAATCCTCTCTTGGACCCAACCTGCCCAAAACAAGGATGGGCCCTAGTCAAAGCTGCTGCTACCTCTTCACACTGGTAGTCTTTTTGATATTTTGTGTATTTCATCGTTTCGTGATAATTCCTTTTAGCTTTGGGCCAGTGTTGAGGTATGTTCCATTCATCTTAAATTCTCTATTACCTACTAAGATCTACAAGATAGTGCCAAACTGCATTCTTTGTACTGTTACATTTATAACCCTAAAAAGCAGGAGATTGAAGAGAATTACCACATGTAGCAGTTAAATGACAAATGATGCAAATCAGATTATGTAAACAAGTATTATTTACCATCACTAGGAGGTTACCACATATAACTTAATTTGCTTGCAACTGTGAGAGAAGATGAATAATTAGCAAATAATTTAGATTGATGGAAGCAAATATTACTACCACTAAAATTAAGGGGATTGTAACATGATTTTTCATGTTTTTCTTCTGTTTGGGAGTGTAATGTACCCGTTTGTGCATGCATAAGGTCTACAAAGTCCCAAAACTCCTTTTTTTTTTTTTTTTTTTTTTTTCTCCCAAAGGGATTTATTCTATTTAATAGAGAGCCCTGCTCCAGACCTGCCCGAAAAGTGTTGTTCAAAGTCCATATTTACTTCCGTAATTTCTCTATGTCACAGAAAGCACTATCAGCGTAATCCCGCCCAAATGCAGCCACAGAAAAAGAAGGCAAGGCTTCAGTGAATTCAGGCTCCATGTCGCGAAGACGCTGTGTGTTTCTATGCAAAAGCAAAACCTTTGTTTAGCCTTCCAAAAATGGAAGAAATCAGTGGCTACTGTTTATTTGACACTGTTCCTGAGCAGTACAACCCAAGCGTTTGCTTGTGCACAGCACATTTTACGGAGGACAGCTTCCTGAACCTGGGTGAGTACAACGCAGGCTATACACAAAGGCTACTCCTGAAAGGTGGGGCAATTCCCACTTTGCTCGGACAATCTTTTGCTTCTGAATCAGAACCTGTAAGTGAGTTTGATTATTTTATGAAGTATCTGCTATTGACTGTTCACATGCTGAGGTTTGTGTTGTGGCTCAGTTGTAGACTAACGTGCTAGCTAAAGTTTGCTAAGTTGCCTCACTTTTGTAAGTTTGTTTATATGTTGGTGGTCTGAAAGAAGCAGAAAAGAAAATGTCCAGGTTCTCTGGCAGGAACAACAGCCTGAAAACATCACACTCCACCTTATTTAATTGTGGGCATGAGGTACTTTTCCATATGGCTACCTCTCTGTGTGTGCCAAAACCACCTCTAATGTTTATTGCCACAAGCTCTATTTTGGTTTCATCTGAACATAGAACCGAATCCCATTTGAAGGTCCAGTAGTGCCTGGCAAACTGAAGACACTTGAGTTTGTTTTTGGATGAGAGTAGAGGTTTTTTTCTTGAAACCCTTCCAAACAACTTGTGGTGATGTAGGTGCCTTCAGATTGTAGTTTTGGAGACTTTCTAACCCCAAGACACAATTCATTTCTGCAATTCTCCAGCTGTGATCCTTGGAGATTTTTTGGCCACTCGAACCATCCTCTTCACAGTGCATTAAGACAATATAGACACACATCCAATTCCAGGTTGATTCATAACATTTCCATTTGACTGGAACTTCTTAATTTTTGCCCTGATCATGGAAATAGGCATTTTCAATGCTTGTGCTATTTTCTTATAGCCACTTCCCATTTTGTGAAGCTCAACAACCAATTGATCACATCACAGCTATATTCCTTGATCTTACCCATTGTTATGTATGTTTAAGGGAATTTGTCCTTGTGTGTTACCTCATATTTATACCCCTGTTAAACAGGAAGCCATGGTTGAACAATTTCCTGTTCCTAATCACCCAGGTGTACTAATTTTTTTTTTTTTTTTTTTTTTTTTTTTTTAAAAAGACCAATGGGAAAATATATTTTTCTCATATGATTTCATAAGGGTGCCAATAATTGTGGCACACCTATATTTAACAAAAATATTTTTTGGTTAAACCTATGTTTGCAATTGTTTGATATCCATGAGAGCAGAGTATTTTTGTGAATTTATTGATCAAAAGGTTAAACAATAGACAATTTTCACAGCCTTTATTGCTCATATTTACCAAGGGTGCCAATATTAGTGGAGGGCACTGTAGATGGCATTGTGATGTAAGAAATATCCTTGCAAAGAAAAATAATGTGAAGAAAATACTGTCAACCTAGGGCATAACATCGTGAAATACAACTACATGTGCTTTCCACATGGGATCATATATTACTCACATAATTATATGTGAAATGCATGTGACTTCTTTTAAATGAAACTTGGATGCCAAAGTAAAGGTTTATGAGACCAACTTCTCTTTAATCATATATGAATGGCTAGTGTTGAAATCCAGCTGCAAAGTGGTATTGGTATGGTGGTAGATGTTTATATACATTGTGTAGTTCCAGTTTGCTGCCCTTTTCCTCTATATACTCCTTTTAATTCAGACAAACAAGTTGAAAATATAAAGCTGAAGACATACTTTCTGATGTGTCTACTCGGACACCTCTTTAAATTATACCAAGTTGAAATAGTTTTGTGAAGTATCACAAAAATAATAGAAGGTTATATATGTTTCTATGTGAATGAAGTTTCTCCTCTGGGAGACATAAATGTCTAGTCTCTACACAGACCAGGTCCCCACCCTAGGATAACTACATACAAATTTGCCTGACACAGACATATGTTCCTATTTATAGAGCTGGTGTGGTACAACTTGGTACAACAGTTGTCTACTTTTCCTAGCAGTTCAAGTGGGAAAGTTTGACGGAGAAAGAAGGACACAGAAACAAGGCAGGGAAAAAGTTGTGACATTTTCTTCTATCTTCCTAACATTTTTGAAAGGCACTTATCCAGTTTTTGGAGTTCTTCTATGGCATGGGTGAGGAACTTCTGCAATCTTCTTTATTTTAAAGGGAACTACATTGACAAGACCTTTAAGTTGGCAGGTGAAGCTTTTTTTAATTATTTTTTTATATATATATAACACACACCAAGGGTAATTTACTTGGCATAACTATGGTGAACATCATGAATGTTACTTTCACTTATATCATTATATAGTCAAAGGTACTAAAATGACAATTTTCCATATCAATTAAATATTACCATGAAGTTATTTGTAAGACCTATGAGAAAAATGACTCATGTTTAGAGGCAAACACAACACAAGAACTAAAAATCTGATCCTACACACCAGATCACAAAGTGTGGCAGGAAAGCACTGAAGGAGATTGGTAATTAAAGGGCATCTAAAAAAAGCTGGACAGAGGGCGAGGCTGTGGAGGCACAGTAACTCTGAGTCTACAAGAAGAGCTGTTTAAATCCATCCAGACCGCACCACGAGGATCTGCTCATGGATCCATATGGAGGCCACTACCTGAACCGAGAGGCAGTGCTGTCTTTACTGGGTATGGCTCGCATGTGCCAACTGATACTGGGCTGCACCACCATGGCTTTGGTGGCTCACAGCGCAGGCTTCAGTGCCACCTATGGTACCTTCTGCATGTTCGTGTGGTGCTTCTGTTTCGCCATGACATTAATGATCTTCGTGCTCGATGTGGTTCGCCTGCATGGCTGTGTGCCTATCTCCTGGGACAATTTCACTGTGGCCTTTGCCATGCTTGCCACATTAATGTACATCACAGCTTCTGTTGTGTACCCTGTGTACTTCCTCAGCAAGGATTGCCTGGCCAAAGACTGTGAAGTGCGCAACTACCGCATTGCTGTTACCGTGTGCTCCAGCATCTGTTCTTTTGCCTATGGTGCTGAGGTCCTCCTTACACGGGCCAAGCCAGGCCACGTGGTGGGTTACATGGCCACCATGTCAGGCCTGCTCAAGGTAGTTCAGGCCTTCATTGCTTGCATCATCTTTGGTGCTTTGGCAAACGACAGTGAGTACCATCGCCACATTCCCACGCAGTACTGTGTAGTGGTCTACAGTCTATGCTTTGCCATCACAGTGGTGGTGGTGGTCCTGACTGTCTCAGGGAGGACTGTAGTTCTGAGGCTGCCCTTTGACCGCTTTGTAATTACATACACCTTCCTGGCATTCCTGCTGTACATGAGTGCTGCTGTGGTGTGGCCTGTCTTCAGTTTTGATAAGAAGTATGGCTCTCCTGGGCGACCAGATGATTGCCCCCAGGGAAAATGCCCATGGGACAGCAAGCTGGTGGTGGCAGTGTTCACATTTGCCAACCTGGTGCTCTACTTCATCGACCTACTGTACTCTCAGAGGATCCGTTTTGTTTCACAGACAGCAGCCTAAATAGCATGTTTTATCTGAAAAGTTTTACTACATACAGCTGCACTGTGTGTGTATCTCTTTCTTTCTCTCTCTCTCTCTCTCTCTCTATCTATATACATACATTTTAGTCAAATAATGTTAGTTAAATTTTCATGTACATAAATAGTTAAAATACTCATTCTGATAGTAATATTCTGAACTAGACTTACTGAGCACCCTCTTATGAGCTCAGTAAGTGGTTATCCTGTTCGACTGAAGTGACCTCTATGACTGCTTGCATGTGATGGAAATCCTGTGATAGCTTAATTTTCATGTATGCCTTTCAATGTTACCTAATAACATGATTTCAGCCACAATCTTGAATTTATAAAGCTTTCCTCTCTACCAGGGCTTCCACTTTGTTATACCTGACTCTACATGAAATCTATTAAATATCTATTGTACTGCTAGTTAACGGTGTTTAAATGTGGAATAAAACAAAGTGGTATGTTATCCATTAAGGTGGTATCATTTTTTTGGATTTAACTTTTGTGGGTTTCACTAATTTAACTGATAAAAGGTTTGATTGTTTTAGTAAATACATGTTTCATTAATATACATTAATAGATATGTTACATAGATAAATACATATATGAAGATACAGTATGTTTCATTATCAGATGCATTTCCAAAACTATTGTTGACATTTCCAGTCTGAAATTAGTAAAATAGGCTTAATAATCATATTTGGTTTATATAGTTATACTAAATAAATTTGAATATATTCAAGATATTTTCAAGTTGCAATTTTTTTTGTAGTGGCAACACTGAAATTTTGTTATTTTTCCAGCATCTTCTGAGTATACCGAGTATGCATGTATGTATATACAGTCCCGTCTGAAAGTATCGGAACAGCAAAACCAATTCTATTGTTTTCGCTGTACATTGAAGACATTTGGGTTTGAGATCAAAAGATGAATATGAGACCATAATTCAGAATTTCAGTTATCATTTTCTAATATTTATATCTAGATGTGTTCAACAACTTAAAACATGGCACCTTTGGTTTCAGACCACCAAATTTTTAGGTGAGAGAGTATAGGAACAGAAAGTCTTAAAGTAAATTTAATTAAATTACTTAAATATTTAAATGAGAATATAAAGTAAATATTTGGTTGCATATCCCTTGCTTGCAATAACTGCATCAAGCCGGTGACCCACTGAAATCACCAAACTGCTGCAATTTTCTTTTCTGTTGCTTTTCCAGGATTGTACTTCCACTTTTTTTCCCCTGATGAAGTCCTTTGTTGTGTTTGCAGTGCTTTTAGGTCATTGTCTTGCTGCATTATGAAGTTCCTCCCAATTAGATTGGATGCATTTTTCTGTAAATTGGAAGATTGTTTCTATAGAATATGTATTCATTCTGCTGCTACCACAGTGTTTCCAATTAATTACATAGGCTGTTACCTAGTTTAATTACCTAGTTTCATAATGAACCGAAAATATTTTTAAACTTTTCAAAATAAAATAAAAGATCTACGAGCCCCAATAAAATGTTGCTGTGCCCCTGTAAAATTTTCTGATGAGGTATATAACAGTAGATATGTCTGAAAATAGCCTTTCCTATTCATTGCACATTATCTTCTACATCATTTGAATTTTTTAAAATATGAATACTGATTGTAATGTCAGCTGAAGCGAAAATATCCTGCACATCCTCTGCAATCATATACCTCTCCCTTCTCGCTGTGCTCCTCCTCCCTTCACTTTTCCCAGTGGAAACCTTGACTTGCAGTCAGACGTTAATTCATAACACAACATTGTAGCTGAGAAGAGGTAACTACCAGGGTAACACTTATCACTGTGTTAAGGAGTAGTATGTGGATTTGTATGTAGTTGAATGAGGACATCCCGTTTTCCAGACCAAATTTACTTGGCACAGATTTGATTGATAACGTTAGCTTGCTAACTGCTAAAAGAATGCTTGCTTATCTCTTCTAATTTGGCATTCTGCCACAAATAATGTGATTTAGTCATCATTAGTGAAAGCTTTTTGAAGTAATTTGTTAATTTAGGTAGGTTGTTAGTTAGTTTACTCATGAAAATGCTGGTTGTGGATTGTTTTTTATAGATTTATTTTTAATGCATTAGCTGTACTGTTTGCAAAGCGTGATCTACTTAGTACTACTTACACAGCAAACCTATGATGTTCTCCTAATGTTAGCATATGGTTCCTGTTCGGTTATTTTTTTGGGAACCAAATAATAATATTTTAGGAACATAACCATAAACTAACCTTCCCAAAACCTTGCAGGGAGTTTTTTTTTTTTTTTTTTTTTTAAGTTACAACCTAAAGAGAACTATACTATGGAAGCCCTAAGCGGCCATGCTTTATTAATTGTTTTTCTGTTGTTTTTTCATGATCTTGACATAACCAATAACTGTTTCCTCATGATGTAATTTTATCCCGAGAAAATTTCACACTTTGTGAATAGGACTGGTGTTACATGCACGTTGGCATCTTCGCCATCCCAAAATGTAATAATTCCCCACTGTAGAGATTGACTTAATCTTTACATTAAGAGAGAGGGATGTGCTCCTTCTCAAGTGTTGGAAACTAATGTGGAAGTCGTCAATCCTGCAGGGATGAGGTCTTTTTGTAGGCCACCCCAGAATTTAGTATCACCCTGGTTCCCTCCACAAAAATCAAATAGAATTTTTTCCACTGGCTTTTGGATTATTGCAGAAAATAAACTCTGTTACCAACAAAAGCTTATGATTCTTACATGTTTCGTTCATTCAGATAAGATTCATAAGATTTTGAAGCCTATACACTCGCCAGAAGTAAAAAGCTAATGTTAGGCTATAAACGAACTACACCACAGTCACATGACTTCAACGTCACCACCACTAAGCTTCAGACAACTCTTTTAATCTTTATTTTAAAAAACAATACAATTGGAAAATACTATAAATCGCTAGATCTACAAGTTAGAAAGGTTGAGTTGCAGGAGCACGAGAATAAATACAAGACTGTAGTAGATGGGTTTTCCTGTTCGTCGTGTTGACGTTTAATGTCCTCGACAACCTCTGTAGTTCTGTTTAGCCGCTTGTTAGCAACCGTCTTTTTCAAGACACGTAAAAGCTTTTTTAAAAAAATCCTGAGTGGGGTATTACTGATGTATTTTATGAAGAGCTGCAACAACCAATCGATAAAAATCGATAATAATCGATTATGAAAATCGTTGTCAACGAATCTCATTATAGATTAGTTGGTTTGCGCGCGGCACGGGGCATGTTTACTCACTACGTTACTTCTGTTCAGTAAATAATAAATTTGTGTCCCAAATGAAGTACTGTACACTTAAACTATTTACTCTGCACTACCATCTAGTGTGTGGATTTTAGAAAGGTAATATCATCTCAAATGTAACACTAGCGGGTTTTTTATTAACCGGAAATATAAGCCACGACGGCGCATGATGTCATACGCAGGCTAGCATTAGCAAACACCCAGTCACCAATAATGACTTTCTTCAGTTTAAATTCTGTTAGCGTTACCTTTTATTCCCAACATGACCTCAGTCCTCATCAGACGGAGGTGAAATCATCACGTGACTGAGGAAGAAAGTGTGTAACCTCCAAGTCATCTAAAACAGGGGGGCATTTTAAACACCGTGGAAGTCAAACTGATGCATGAGGACAAACTTATGTTTATATCCAAAATGCTCCACTGTGTGTAAGGTGCAGGGGAAACTGGTGCAAGATGCTTAAAAGGTTAAGTTTAATTTAAGTTTGTCATTACATGCTGTATTTGCGCGCTTGCAGTGTAAATTCTGTTGTTTATTATAATGGAAGTGATGTGTTAGTAATGAGGCCACGTTGCTCCTCGCGCTGTGTAGACGCGCTGATACAGAGTGTAGCGCGAGTAAGTTCTGTAATGTCTAATTAAAACACTATGATCAAAAGTAAACACAAGTAAAATAATATTCCTAAAGGCAGTGAGTAACAG
>JANDJT010000102.1:24219692-24238294 GCA_024331685.1 Stegophilus panzeri | reverse complement strand
GGTAATCTCAAAGTTTACTGGATTTATTATAAATCTTACTTGATTATTTGCTCTTTTTTCATACTGTGGGTTTTAGTCCATCATCCAGGTGTATGCTACACACGGGTGGTGGTTGATCAGATTCCCTCGCCCCATACTATGTATAGCGCTTTGACTTTACAGGCTTGGTTTTTAGGTCGATTACTCCGAGTCGCCCCCTTTGGTTTCAAAGTATTTTACAAGGACGAGCGCGTCAAGTACGAACGCCTCGTCCGTTTGGGGAGCTGCGCAGTCAGCAGAGGCTCGCCGTGCGGAGCCAGTTGAAAATCTTAAAGCGAAGTCATGACCCGTTTGCTCAGGTGTTTAGAGCCTGGTGCTAATAACGCCAAGGTCGCGAGCTCGATCCCCGTACGGGCCACAACGTGCTTTGATTTTCAGCCTGATTCATTGAGATATCCGCGCAGGTTACAAACCTGATACGGGAGTACATACTCAGCAGTAGCAGAGAAAACCCTGGTTTGTGGCTCATTGCTTTTTCAAATTTATTTTTTCTTTCAGGTGGCAGGTGGGGTTAGACGTCAGTTGGGAACGATTGTACAAGCATCTCTATCCTGCATCCGTGCAGGACCATAGAGATAGCCAGATTGCGCAAAATTCATGGAATTGTTTAAAAAAAAATTGTGATTTCGATTTGCTTTTGTACATAAAGTTGAAAGAATAAAGCTCAAGCTGAAAGGTTTTTTGGTTGCACCACGTTTTCATTCATCAGTATCACGTTTTCACGTCTTTCTTTTGTCTCTATAGATAAAGAGATAGTTGCACTGCTGGGCGAACATAATCACCTGATTTTGTAAATGTGAGAAATGACATTTGCAGGAAACACCCACTTTTTGCTAACGTCTACAGTAATTGCTAACATTTATAAAATCATCCTACAATTAATTGTAAGTCTATTTAATGATAGTAAACATCCCTGTTTAATAAAAAATGTTAATGAAATAAAATAAAAATTGGTAGATCAATTTAGTTTTATACATGTTCTCCTATTCATAGTTATATTTTCCTGTAACGTGACAAGTGGTAATCTCAAAATTCACTGGATTTATTATAATTCTTACTTGATTATTTGCTCTTTTTTCGTACTGTGGGTTTTTGTCTATCATCCAGGTGCATGCTACACACTGGTGGTGGTTGAGGAGAATCCCTCGCCCCCATACTATGTATAGCGTTTTGATTTCACAGGCTTGGTTGTTTTATAGGTCGATTACTCCGAGTCGGCCCCTTTGGTTTGAAAGTATTTTACAAGGACGAGCGCGTCAAGTACAAACGCCTCGTCCGTTTGGGGAGCTGCGCAGTTCATTTGCCCGCGCAGTCAGCGGAGGCTCGCGGTCCGGACCCAGGTGAGAGTATAGATAAGGTTTAATGCAATTCCGTAGTTGGTTAGCTCAGATCGTTAGATGGTGGTTTTAATAACGGCAAATTCGCGTTTTCGAGCCCTGTACGGGCCAGAAGATGTTGATTTTCTGTCTAATTCTCAGGACTGATTCACTGACATATCTGCACATGTTACAAACCTGATACTGGAGTACCAAATCAGCAATAGCCGAGAAAACACTGGCAACTTCTTATTAAGCCTATATGATTTGTGGCTCATTGTTACTGTTAAATTATTTTTTTTCTTTCAGGTGGCGTTAGACGGCGGTAGGTTTAAGCAATATGGCGGCAGGTGGAGTTCGATGTCGATGAATGTCTTCTTCTCTTAGTTTCTTCCTGTTGGTTTATAGTACGATTACTCCGAATGACAATTACGATTACTCCGACTTGACGCGTATGACCATGCAATAGTCTTTGAAACGAAAGGGGCCCATGCTATGTAAAGTGCTTTGACTGTCAAGTATAAATGCCTAGTCCGTTTGGGGAGCTGCGCGCGCAGTCAGCGGAGGCTTGCGGTGCGGAGCCAGGCGAAAGTATAAGCAAGGATTAAAGCAAACCTGTGGCCGGTTAGCTCAGATGCATTGTGCTAGTAACGCCAAAGTCATCGGTTTGATCCCCAAACGGGCCAAAAGCTGTTCTGATCTTCTGTCTAATTCTCCGGACTGATTTACTATCCACTGATGTGTCTGTACAGGTTACAACCCTGGTCCTTGAGTACCAAATCAACAATAGCATATAAAACACTGGCTAAGCATTATTATGCCTATAATGTTTGTGGCTCATTGCTACGGTTAAATTTCTTTTTCTTTTTTGTTTCAGTTGGCAGATGGAGTTAGACGGCGGTAGGTTGGCGGTATATGGCGGCAGGTGGAGTTCGATGTCGATGAATGGTTTCTTCTCTTAGCTACTTCCTGTTGGTTTATAAGGATGATTACTCCGAATGATGATGACGATTACGATTACTCCGACTTGACGCGCTCGTCCATGTAATGTTCTTTGAAACGAAAGGGGCGCCGTTTCAAAAAATATTACATTGACGAGCACGTCAAGTATAAACGCCTCGTCTGTTTGGGGAGCTGTGCAGTCCATTTGCGTGCGCAGTCTGTCGAGGCTCGTGGTGGGGACCCAGGCCTGGTTGGTTGATCAGACGATTACTCCGAGTAGTCCCCTTTGGTTTCAAAGTATATTACAAGGACTAGAGCGTTAAATATAAACGCCTCGTCCATTTGGGGAGCTGCGCGCGCAGTCAGCGGAAGCTCGCGATGCGGACCCAGGCGAAAGTATAAACAAGGCTTGAAACAAACATTTGGCCGATTGGCTCAGCTGTTTAGCGCATGGTGCTAATGGTGCTAATAATGCCAACGTCGGGGGTTCGATCTCTGTACGGGCCACAAGATGCTTTGATCTTCCGTCGATTCCCCAGCATTTATTCAGTGACATGTCTGTTAAGGTTACAACCCTGCAACTGGAGTACTCACTCAGCAGTAGCTGAAAGAACACTGAGTTGTACAAGCTTAAAATTAAAACTGAGGTTAAAGTTTGTGGCTCAGTGTGTGCTACAGTTAAATTTCTTTCTTCTTTTTTTTCCTTTCAGGTAGTAGGTGAAGTTAGACGGCGGTACGTTGAGTTAGATGGCATTAGGTTGAAGGTTGATGGTGGTATGATACAGCGGATGCTCTCCTAATGCTGGGTATTATACGATGAGCATTAAGAGACACTTGTTAAAGCAGGCAATGAAGTAGGGAAACAAATTTGAATTGTCATGCCTGGGGGAAAAAATTAAACCTAGCACCACACAGCTGCTCCTGATCCTCACTGAAAGCCTGGACTACCTGCACTACTCCTTCAACCCACTGCTCTATGCCTTGATATGTGTTAATTTAGGAACCATTTCCACAAGGTCGTGGAGGACCTCTGGTGCCTTGGGAAGAGTTATATTGGGGCACGGTGCATGTCACGAGTCACCTCTCAGGCGTACTTATCCTCCTGAAGGGCTGTAGAGAGCTTCGGGTATGAAAATGGCACCTCCTTCACCATGTGAAAAACTGGCTATCCCTGGCTAACAATTAAAGCTGAGGTTTATTTTATGTAAGTCGATATTCTGATCATATTTTTATTTCAAACACATTTTACCAATTTCCAGAACTGCAACCTACCTGGAGTCTCCAGAAGTACAAGGTGTCAGTTTCTCATAGACTTTGCTATGGTAACGAATCCTGAAACACGGCCCCCACTTAATAAGAATCACAATCTAAAGTGTCATGAAAAAGGTGAAGACTGATTGTTTTATGTTTTATGGACAGGTAGGTTGAGAGTGACTCTTGAGGTACCAGCACCAGTTCAATTCAGACAACAGTTCAAGTCATAGTGTGAGCTGCTACTAACAATGAGACCTTTCAGGGTAGGAGATGGACTGAAAATCCAACTCCCATAACTTATTGCCAGATTCTGGAAGAGATTCTTCAAACGGTGGTACAAGAGGAAGTGGTGCTGGTCCCTCAAGAGTCATTCTCACCCTATTTGTCTATAAAGCCTTTTAAAAATCTTCATGCATTTCACAACACTTCAGCTTGTGATTTTTATTAAGTGGGGGTCATGTTTTAGGACTTTGCTTTAGCAAAGTCTCTGAGAACCTGACACCTTGACTTCTGGAGAAGGTTGCAGTTCTGGAAAATAGTGTCACTGGAGACTAAAGGGTTCCTGGTGGTTTCACACCTAATTCTTAAAATTAATTCTTAAAGTCTTTTGCAGTTAATATCTTTTCTTCTCAACCTTTTTTTGTGACCCTGCTGCCCTAATTAGCATCTCTTGTCCAATGGTCACACCTTAATTTTGCAATTTCTATAGTATTGCATCTTTCTCATGGGCATTTATTAATTTTTAACTTTTCAGTTTGAGTTGCATATCTTTTTTGGCCAATTTTATCTGTAAAAGAAAACCTGCTTAATTATGCACATTTGAATACAAGGCGTTTTTCACTTCCAGCCCTCATTAACAATTATATATCACTTATAAATGATGATTACAAATTATTATTATTATTATTATTATTATTATTATTATTATTATTATTATTAAATGATTATTACAAATTAATAGTAGTTATTAAGATTGATGTGGTTTGGAATTGGTCAAATGTGCTTGGGAAAAATTGACTTGCATAATAATTATGCATGCACACACTGTATGTCAACGATGTCTATTCTGTGATCAGAAATTTGACTCACCTTGTCATAGAGTCAGCCTCACTTTTGAGTTTTATATAGAAATATTAGATTAAATTATGTAGAGATATTAGAATAAAAATATAGAAATTAAAAAACCTCCTCTCGACATGTTAAATAACTGATTAAATTTAGTGTCCCGAGGACCCGAGTAGTCTGTATGAGTAATATAAGAAAGGCCCATGCGTATGCAAAGTAGACACACCCACACACTCACACGCACACAGAAATTAGTTTTGAAAACAGGGTTTGTGTAATTAATAAAATACATGAAAGTATTAATTTTTTACAACATTGGGTTTTACATAAGATCTTGGGGGAAACATAGTTTTTCTGTTCACTGTCCAGGGGATCTGGGTAGCCTGGGTACATTTAGAAGCAGATGGATACTGGGGGGTCTGTGTACCACATGACATTCGATAACACATCTAAGCAGATGCATCCGCATATCTCTTCTTTATGAAAGGCACAGTCTTCTCTTCTTTATAGAAGGAACAGTAGAGTGTGTCTGTGTCGATGCATCAGTTCTCCTTTTCCTGAAAGGAGACACTGTAAGGCGGGTTTGAGTAGATACATCTACCTTCCTCTTTTTAAGAAGAGCTCCGGTGAAACGAGTTTGGGAAGAAGCCTCTATCTTCTTAATGGGAGGCCCAGGGTTCTGCCTAGAAGAACCAGGATTGATGATTTTGGATCATACATCTAGATGCAGGAGAACATTTAAAGACATTAAAACATATAAAACATATATGAAGCACCTGCTCAGAACACAGCAGAAAAAAAGAGATAAGAATAGCCATTGCATAGGAATAGATAAGGAAGGACCACTCTTACCTATGATAAATGTAGGGGTAAAGCCTTCACGCCGGTCAGTGGTAAAAGGCCTCAAGAATAAAATAAGGAATAAAAAGATATTGGGCCTTTAGTGCTATGACGCCATTGATGACGTCCACATGAGGGAGAAAGCAGATACACGTAAAAATCTACAGCTGCAGTAACTAATAAACTCAGGGCCTGTTAGAAAATAGAGGGAAACTATGTAACTGGGACAGGTGTGCAAAATTGTGATAAGGACACACCGAAATGTACATGTATGCCTGGATTGTATATAAGAAACATTGTAAACGACTGTACTTTGGTGCATGTTACATTTTTGTGTGGTGCGTACCCCTGGGCCCAGCTCGGTTCATTTTGCTGTCTTGCTGACTGCTAAATAAACCTGCTTCTTCTGAATCCAGCCTCCGTGAGTTCTACTATGTTATTTCTCTAAAAATACAAGTCAGATAGCTTAATTAAGTTCATAGTTTAAGTTTGTGAGCTAGCAGGGCCAGTGCAGGTTGAAGAAGCCAAAAATATCCTGCAAATGCCGTGTGGTTACAACTTTTACATGTGGTTACAGTATTCATGTAGAGCCAGTTATCTTGACAGCTGGGGAAAGTCTCAAAGCAGGCCTGCTGTGGCTCTTCCATGGCCCTTTGGTGATGATGAACCAATGCTGTTGAAAGAATTGCTATGTAGATAGGTGATGTCTGCCTCCATCAAAACAAGATTTATTTTTACTACACAAAGCATTACTAAAGCTTGAGAGTGCTGTTGCCTCTAATTAGCAATCAAATGTTTGATATGGTTCATGTTTAGTATGTAAAAAAGTTGAGTTATTAATGTAATGATATGTTCTCTCCAAACTGTTAAAATAACAATAGAATTGGCTGAAGTTGAAAAAGGAAAAAATGTTTTTAAAGCAACAAGTCACAAGAGTCTGTGCATTACATTGATTTTACCATGGGTAAGGAGCATTCTTGGGCATGGCACTCAGTGCTTAAAATGTCCAAAAATATCAATTTTATAAATTTAATTTTTATAAATTTAAACTCACAATTACAACAGGACCTGGAAAAAAAGCACTCAACAGTTACACACACTTACATCTAGCAATTATTTAACTGGTTTCATTACATTTTTACCTTTTGTCTTGATATGTGCAGGCGGGGCTTTTGGTGCAGGCAGGGTTTTTGGTGCAGGTGGGGCTTTTGGTGCAGGTGGAACTTTTTCTCTATTAATAATTTTATTTTTTTGTGAGGGATATCATGAGGCTCATAATCTGATGAGTATTTTCTAATAGCAAAATCAGGTATTAGATTATTTTACAAAGCAGGATTAAATAAGTAATAACATTGACCTGTTTGTCAACTGAAAGAAAAAGTTTACCCAACAAAAAATTATTAAAATGTAATTTCTTCCCCCTAACATTGCTCCAAACCATTATGTTTTGCAACCATGGCAGTCAAGCTCCAAAAAGGGTCCATACTACTTCTGACACCATACAATAACTTTATAAAAACCTCATCTTGTTTAAATCTGGCATGATTCTTTCTTTGCATGTTGCAGGAGGAACAGCACAATTGATGACACATTAGAAATTAAATGTACCTGGTTTCGAAGTGTGAATGAGATGTGAAAGCTAGGGCTGAATTCAGGATTAAGTAAATAATTAAAAATTATCTTTGTTACTCACATACTCTTAATGTATGGCTTCAGAAGACTAAGAATATTGCTCTTGTTTTTTAAAACAAATTACATTTCAGTGTGTCTATTCTCAAAGCAAAATATGCATTGACAACTTACTTGTGAATTCTTTTTCCAGGCATTTCTGATTCTGAGATGTCAGAAGTGTAGCATGCCTTTTTCCATTTTTTGGAAACATTGTCAAAAATGCTGAAAGAAACTAACTATGTGAATTTAAGTCGTGCAAGCATTAAGCCATGGGATGTCATGTATTATTAATTTTACAACTGGACCTTTGCTATAGGTCCAGTTGTACCTTCTCCCACAAACTCCACAATCAGGTACATTTTAGTTGTTTAAAAAAAAAAAAAAAAAACCTAGACCCCCATAATGATTAAAGACACATTAAATTTCAGTTGTTCGTATGCATTTTTCAAATATACAGAATATATGTAACAAAACAGAAAGCACACACATTTGTAAAATAAATAAATAAATAAATAAATAAATAAATAAATAAATAAATAAATAAAGGAAAAAGAATTATTGTGTGTAAAAGAGGAACTAAAACAAAATAAAGGTCATAAGGAACTAAGAAAGCTTTCCCCTCAATGTTCTCAAACTTTTTTCTCAACAAATTGGTTGTTCTTGAGAGGTCATCAACTACAAGTGTGGAGGGTTTAGTAAAAAAAAAAGTTCATGATTGTTGAAGGTACTGTAGGCTACATAAATTTCATCCCTAACTGAAATTATATTTTGTAGCTTTGCAACTTTACCACCAATGTAAACAAAACTGTTAGCCTGGTCCAGTTTCAGAGTGTAAAAGCATGTTTTTATTTCTTTGTACTATGACGCTCCATGAAAATATTTGGGTAGAGGGCCAGCTGTATGTAGTTTTCTGAGTGACGAAAAGTTGCAGAATATCATTGGCATAGTCATTATGATCTCTAATTAGGCTGTTATTGCTCAAGATGAAAATTCCCACAAAAAAGAGCAGAAAGTTTCTGTACACCTCTGTGCTGAGTAGATCTTTTAGCATAACAGGGTCTGTGTACAATAAAAACTGTCTAAACTCGATTGCCTTCCATCTATCTATTTCCCTCAGTGCCCTTGGTTTGCGTGCAAATTCCATGGGAACATTTTTCTGGGCACCAACCAACCTTTCTGTCAGCACAGTGACTTGGAATCCTGACAGCCTGCAAGTGAGAGGACCCAGCCGAAGCCACAAATGGAGAAGCCGCCTCATGACTCCAGGGCACACAAGGTGCATGTAATCAAGGGGGAATCCAGAGACCATGTCCAGGGAGGTTTCTTCCAGAGGTGAGGTGCCATGGTGGTGATCCGAATCATTTTTATTTTGGAAACTCATGATTTCTAAGAGGCATGTCATTTCTAGGGAAGGTCATTCTGTTCTCCAGGTAGACGCCGTCCTGACTGCACTTTTTGCATCCATGGTAGCCTATGTGTCTTTTCACCTTTTTTAGAAGTGCAAGTGCAGATGCGTCACAAACCACTGAGGTAAGCTGTAGCGTCAACTTGACTCACTCAAATTCAAAACCATTACCTAATTCTTTTATTTCACAGATGAATTCTTTGAGATACTCATCCAGTGAGCTAGGTTTACCAGCACCACAAAATAAGCCTATTGTCACAGGTTCCTCCTTCACCAAGTTTTGCACAGTTCCAAGAATAGGCCAGAATTTAGTTGCTGAACTCTTTTAGAGAGACAGACCATCAATGTTCACCAGGAGCTCCAAATTCCCCAGAAATGGATTTCAGTAGGCCAAAATGTTAGTACTGGCCACCAGCCTTGTTCTGTATTTCAGTTCTGTTGGAACACACTCTCCTGGCATCTTTTGGCAGATTCAAATCATGCTCGTGGAGGATATTGAGTAATGAATTTAGTGCCACATGTGTTATTTTATTTTCTGTTGCCCAGGTCGCCACGTCATCATCCAGGGAACTTGGATGCAGTTCAGACTCTTTGTCTGAGTCTGTGTCAGATTCACTGCTAAATAAAGCACTGTCCATGGTGATGCATTCAGGCTTATCAATATGGGATAGACAATCCATAAATACATCATTGTCATCAACAGCGGTGCTGCCATTGTGCCTGCTACCATACTCCCATACACCTGCTACCATACACCATACATGATGGTGATGATACTGCTTGCATTGACTACAGCTGTTTGTCCATCTTAGCTTTAGCTTTTCTTCGCAGTGTCCAATTTTTGCAAGCCATGGTGCTGAGACATAAAAAAAAGTGCATTGTACTAACCTGCCTAAGCCAAATGCAGTGGTTCTCAACTCCAGTCCTGGAAGACCCTTGCATTGCACATTTTGGATGTCTCCATTAGTACATATGATTCAACTCCTCATATAATAGAAGCTCCTTGAACTGAAAAGCACATGTTAGCAGGGCTCTACAATGCGACTATTTCAGTCACATTTGCAACTGAAAAGTATTTTGTGCGACTGTGAATAAATATTTATTCGCACTGGTGCAAGTTACCTGTTCGGAGTTGTATAATACAATCGGAATAAAAACTACAACTCCAAAATGCATCTACACTGTGCAACAGTTACTTTCGCACTGCTTTTCATCATCTTAGTCAACCGAACAAGTGTTTAAATACTGCAAAGAAGCCATTATGATGATAAAAGTAACACTGTACATCATCTGCTTCTCTCCACTCGCCAATCTCACAAACCGCCATCTTTTATTGATCACCAAAATGACCTGAACCGGCAACTATGACATGCTCGTGTAGCCACAGCGGCATTGGGTGCCAGTAAATTAATAATAATGCTAACGCTACAAGGTGGGTATTAATTCAAACTTCCTTATTAAATAATTCCTCACCAATCATAACCAAGAGTAGCAACTGTCTATTCTGCAAACATACAGCATGCTTCCACTCTCCCTTCACCATCTCTAACGGACAGCGCATTCACTTCATTTAAGCTCAGGGTTGGCAGATATCACTATAAAAGTCAACTCCAGTTTTCATGTTTTGATTTAATCCCCCCAAAAACGCAATATTATCAGCAGAAACAGCAACACTGTACTGGGGGACCGATATAAAAGGAATAACTGATAAACAAACAAACAAAAAAAACTAATAAAATGTAAAGACAGAAAATATGCTTAGTTATAAATAAATCATTTAAAAAAAAAATAGGTATTATAATATACTCAAAAAATATAAATAAAATGAGAAATGAAATAATGTTTAATTACTATGGGTTGCATTTAATATCAATTTGACATTAAGCTTAGTTCGCTATTTCCTTAGAAGGCTATTAGCCTTTTTCCTAATATGGATAATTTTTGTGTTAGTCTACTTTTAACTAGGAATCTTTATTGTTTACGATATTTAAAAATAAATATTTTATACTTGTTTATTTATCAATTAACCAACCGTATTCCTCATTGCTATTATTTTAATTCAATTAACAGTGACCATGAGCAGAGAGCTTACATTTAACAGTTTGTGATAGACCTTCTGATTAAAGCTTAAACAAAACAACAACAAAAAAAGATTGGTATCTGGATCGGTTTCGGTCGTAAAAATCCTAATCGGAGCGTCAGTAATGATCACCATTAAAGTAAAGCGCTTTGCATCTGACGGGTAAATGAACTCACCCAATCACATCCGATATGAGATTATTCAGCTATATACACAATATATGCAGAGCGGTTCGAGAACTGAATCCAGCCCAGAACCATGACAGTGAGAAATGTCTAATAGTGTAGCTTTAAATATATTTAAGAGGAGCGGACTTCAAATACTGAACATTGAGGTTTATTGTATTTGTTTACAAGGTGGAACAGGTTAACAGTTGTTTTTTGCATACAGTCTGTAAAATTAACTGAAAATATTACATTTAGTTTATCAGAAGGTAAATTAATGTGTCATGGCTCACACTATGTTCCTAAATTCTGTCATAATTGACAAGCTCAAGTTTTCTCATGTCTACTAAAAAAAAAAAAAAAACTCAACTTCAACCATGCTCCAAAATTTTTGACTGAGCTCCTAAATTTTTGTAATTAGGAGCACAGTGCTCCTAAAAGAAATTGTTAACGTAGAGCCCTGAAACTGGTTCAGGTATGCTGTGCACAATACCCACCACCCCAAAAAAACGTGTTAAATCCATATTATGGAAAATATTTTAAATCAAGTTTGGAAAAGTTGTCGGAAGCTTGGTGACGGTAACGTTGAAGTCGAGTGACCGTGGTGTAGTTCGTTTATAGCATCGTTTATAGCTGTTTATTTATGGTCATTGTATTTAGGCTTCAAAATTCATAAAAGTTGTGTTAATGCACAACTTGATGCACAAAATGTGGTAGTATTGTAAACTTTTGTTGATCACAGAGATTATTTTTTTGCAATAATCCAAAAGTCTATGGGAAAATCCTATTGTTTTTTTTTTTTTTTTTTTTTTAGAGGGAACCAGTCTGATGCTAACTTCCAGGTTCCGGTACAAAATGACATGCGCCGCTCTGTTGGGTGATTTGGCTGCGTCTCTCCTCCTGTAAACACTTATTGCCTTTTCGGCATACGTCTGAATTGTTTTCATCTGGTTGTATATTATTATATTTGATTGCACATTTCCATTTGGTTGATGGCATTTTTATTTTCACTTATCCTATATTTTGGGTACAATTTTATTTATATTTTGCTTCTACAAGATGATGCACTTTATGGACCAGTCTAATTTGATGCAAAGATTTGTACATTAGCAGGAATGTAGCACAACATGGAGGTGAAAGCAGCAGTCTATTTATTTAAATGTGAAAGTGCAATAAAAATATGTTGTCCCTAAATTCAATGAATAATCGTGATAAACAATCGTGATCTCAATACTGATCAAAATAATCTGAATTATCATTTTGGCCATAATCATGCAACCCTAGGGTCTCGGCAAACTTAAAATGGGGACAACTGGACAACCTGAGATGGATTAACACAAATATGACCAAGCTTTAATGTTGTAAAGCAGATTTTGAGCTGAGCTCCTTCATAATGCTGCCCGCTCACCAAAGCCCCTGGGTGCACCAGCTTTGGAAAGTGCAGGCCAAATCTTGGGTGAGGACCTCTCCTCCACCTTCCACCATCAAACCTCTTCCCACATGTAGACAAGGTTGTTTAGCAGACTATTGTTATATATATAAAAGACGTTTTAAATAAATTCTAAATTATAAAATATTAAACAACCCTTTGTCCGGAGTTGTAAAGCAGAAGCCAGTTTAACCCAGTTAATTATAAAAGAAAAATAAAAACACAAAGTGTGTTTATGACTCATCGGTAGGCTTCGTTCACACTGTCAGTTTTTGGAATTAACAACCACATTTACTTACAGGTGTGAGTCTCGAAATGTCCTGTTCACACAGCAGCTTACAATAGCATTTCGAATTCTGTCTATATGAACTAGTAACCGAAGTCAAGCCTGTATTCTATTCAGACTATTACCTGTAACCATTGTGACAGTGATGTAATATCAAAGAGGGTGATGTCCATAAAACTGCAAAAGTCTTATAACAATTGACACGACTTCATCTGTTAAATCTTGAATCAACAAGCAGCTGTTATCTTTTGTAGAGAGGAGTATTTGAGTCGCGCGCAGACCACAAAACTGACTGGAGCAGAGAGAGTGCTTCAAACAACCAAGCATATAGTTTATCGTGGTTTGCCCTGTCAGACGCTTCAACAGATGCGTGTGGACTTCAGACATGTTTCCCCCAGTGTATAACTTACATTTGACGGTCGTATCCTTATCTAATGTTGGAAACAGATGAAGAGAATGGGAGCGCTATAATTCGGACTAAAATATACATTTTGCCACAATATTTATTCTTCTACATTGAAATGTATGTTTAATATTCTACATGTTGTATTTATGAGAGTAGTAACTGTAAAGGGGGTATACATGTAATATAATTACTAGACATAATTACTACAATTATATTACATGTCATATAATTACTATGTTAGAGCAATTTTATTTTTTCTTTTTCATTAGAGCAGAGTATTTGTCTCATTGCTTACCTGATGAACCCATTTACCTTTTGTTATTCTTTTGAGCTGAATACATCCCTCTAGTGTTGCATACCAGTCACTGCACCTAGATGATACCTGTACGGTCCCTTTTAAAAGGATGTGGTAGACTGAAAAGACTGCCTGTCAGTAAAAGCAAACAGTTTTTAACCGCATGACATGTGGGTGTTTCACTTGATTTATTGTTTTATTACTAATGCTGTAAAACTTCATGAAGACTTGTGGAACTTGCGTTTGTCAAAAGGAATTATATTTCTGTTCTGTTGAAGTTGTGTTGTGCTCAATCTACATGAAGCGAGTTGACTGGATACTCGCTGGCGCATATTATATTCATTTACTGTATTCAGATAAGTGAATGTGTGTGTTCCTCATACCAGTTAACATTTAGTCTGTGCTTTTGTTTTTCTTTATCATTTTTAATCAATTTTTTAAAATTATTTTATTTATGCTTTAAAACGGTGGGCAAACAGTTGTTTTTGTTTTATAATGTAATGTTTATATTTTAACCCTGTTTTTGCAAATGTGTAGCATAGACTACATAAATACATTCATTATATTTGTTTTGTTTTACTTTAGTTTTCACATTGTTTGGAGGACATATATCAATCTGATTTAATTAGCACAGCCATGTAGTATCTAGTATAGCGGTTATTGACTATGTTGTGTACATGTTGCTACATTGTACAGTTCATTGTCATTAATTTGGGGTTGATAGTCCAATGTTGTTTGTGAGAAATAAGTATTTTTGCCCACAATAACTTGTAAATGTTTTCCTTATAAAATGCTCTAAAAATCCTAAAATGCTCATCTTTTTCCATTTCTTTTCTTCACAAAACACCTTAGGAGATGGTTCATCCTAAAATGCACAGATCACCATCATCCCCACACCTGTGTCCCATCTGGCAATCCATAACCAGCTGTGCATCTTGTCCATTACAAATGTTATGTTTTTTGTTCTAATAGAGCCCATTATAATCTTTGAGACTGGTATTGTGTAGAGGCTGTTATATTGTGGAAAAAAGTCACAAAGATCCTCCCTCAAGGTCTTGTGAAGCATTTGACCTTATTTGTTACTATAATTACCGTTATGCTTTCAGCGGTTAAAACATTTAAGTGTCCTTAATTTTTTACTATTTAAAGGTTGTTTTAAAGTTTATTACAGGCTCAATATATTTTCTTTTCCTTCACTAGAAGATAAAGGCCCGCTTTCACAGACAGGGTTTACATTAACCCAGGATTAGGCCTTCGATCAATTAAGACATTTAAGTAGCTTTTATAAACGTGCCTTAGAAAAAAAAATTACTGGTGTGCATCTTGAGACAAAATGATGGCACAGACATATTTTAAGATATGTCAGTGCAAGTTACTTTCAGTTAAAACAGCTCAAACATGCATTTTAGTCTGGGACTAGGCTTAAGCCTTGTCTGTGAAACCAGGGGAAAGTGTCATAATCAATCCTGTGATTTGTGCAGTGATATGATGAGCTGGTGATCAACATCATAGCTGTGCTGTATTTTAGGTATATCCATTGAACAATTTGTTTTATAAATTAAAAAGTTAGTATCATTAATGCTGTGAGGCAATATGAATCAAATGAATCATTTATATAGTGTGCTTTCTCCAAAGACCTCTTCCTCATAAAATTAAACATCTACAAGGGTTTTCTGTGCCATTGCTCATTGGCGTTTGTAAGCATTATTATTTGGAAAACAAAAATGTTATGAAAATGACTAGGTGTGTATTACACCATTTTAATGCATGACATCAAAAAAACCACCTGAAACAAAGCAGTGGATCACCCCTTATATAGACCATGGTACAGTATATATTGAATCGTTACTCCAGTCACCAAGCTTGTAATGTTATACACACATGAAATTCTAAGCAGCAGTCAAGCATGGTAGGCTAAAGAAGGGTCTAATTTATTATGCTCTATGCAAAATATGACACAAGAAATGTGAACCAAACCTATAACTATAATAAGCAGGTAGAATTGCAGTTAGCATGAAACCTCAAATGTGCAGCTGGTCTGGCAATTTGTTTTTGTATGCATGTGTATATATAATAATTTTTTTCTATTACAGAGGGATCAAGCAAACAGAGGGAAAGATGGACAAGCAAACAGATTTAAAGCCTGTTATGAATGATGGGTTACAGAAAAGTGTTTCTTTGTTTGTTTATTATTATTTTAAGTTATATATTCTGATTTGTAACCAAGATTACGAAGTCAGCTTTTGCTAAACATTTTAGAGCATTATTAAAAAGTCCATGTACACAATGCTTATCCCGAGTGCCTTTTTGATGTATTCTATTATCCTGCGCAAAGCAATTAAGTGTAGGTGCCCCATCATAAATATTAATATAGTAAGACCAAATGGACAAGGGAAACTAATCGATACAAAATCTCTAAATAAGGGCATGATGGTACTGGTTTTGTTTTTACACATATGGTATGCACGTACTTGGAATAAATTGCAACAGAATATGGTTTTTATTCAATGCTTGCCAAATAGGTAAATGCCGATCAAATGTGAACAAATGAGCCATGAATGTGTATGCATTTTATAGAATATAATTTTTATGTGAATTTTTTAATTACATTAAAAACTCGAGTTCTCTGCTGATCTACTTGCTTGCTCTGAGCCACTGGTGATGCATGGCATCACGAAGAAACATGATGGGATTTTGAATGTTGAAGATTCATTGTATGTACATTGTTTAGAGGTAAGGAAGACGGCTCATTTAAAAACTAACAACGTTCTATCTTTAAAAAAAAAAGTAATGCGATGTTTATCAGAGCTCCGCTCTTTTACAGACGTCTCCGCGACGTACGTGTGCTATCTAGGACATGATACCAGTGTGGCACGATACAAAGTAAAACCAGCACAGATGCCAGACATAACATATACAACAAACTGTAATAGACGGGAAAGACTAGAGAGACGGCATGCTTCATTGCAAATTAATAAATACTTCATTGCAAATTAATGGAATACTGTATGTATGCTAGGATAGTGCAGCGGTAATATGAAGGGTTACTATACTGGTGAACTGGTTTTGAGCCTCAGCTCAATTAACTTTTTTTTTTTTACTGTAGAAAGTTCATCAAGGTAACATTGAATGAATTCAGCATGAACAACACTGACTGGAGGCCCATGCCCATTTTTATAGCCTACCATTTAATTTTCCAGTTTAACTTTTATTTAACTGTAGATCAAAAAATAAATGTATGCTTTGTAACATTATTTTACAATGACAGAAATCAATGGCTATTCCAAATGCAGTTTGACTTTTTCCATCTTCAAACCACTGAACGAATATTATTCATGCTAGAAGAAAAAAAAATTCTATATTGTTTACAAAATTTTATAATGGTTCTATTTGAGCAACTGATAATTTCTTCTGACCTATTTTCACTGTCCCACCAGTTACAACTGTGACCAAGATTTTTTTTTATTAAATAGTGAAAGTACCACTAACTTTTTAAAACATTTTTTTAGAAAAGGAATGCCATTTGTTTAATTGGGCAATCCAGGGAGTAAAATGCATATGCTCACTTACTGTAGCTGCAGTAGCTTTGGATTCACATGCAAATTCACAACATGCATTAGGGAGGTCAGAACTAAGATGAAAGTGCACTTAGTTTTCTCCTATCACACGCCAAAGCTGAGATCCTCCGTTTAAACCTGGGACAGGGAGGTGTCATGACCCTCTTCCAGTCCAAGTATACTGCAAAACCGAGTCAAAATTCTTTTGTTCTGGATTTTTTCAGCGATATTTGGGAAGTTCTTATTGACATTTTTAGTCTTTTAGTGTGTTTATTTCAGCGCAGGTTCTTTTCAAACGCTGCTCGGCCAAGTCCCTGGAAAACGGAGGATCTCAGATTTCAGCTTTGGAGTGTGATAGGACAAAACTAAGTGTGTTTTGCAATGATTGCAATGTCTTATTTACGTATGTGCTTTGAGGGATCTGTATTATAATAAGATCTATGTGTGTATTTTAGTAACTTTTATATTGTGTGTTTAGGTGTTTGCTTCTTTGATTGATCTTTATTATAAGGAGTCTTGGAATGTTTATCATGCATTAAGGAAATCTTTTGTTAGATCATTATATATTGAACTTCATTATAACAAGTGTTTTAATGTATAGGGCTATAAACTGTACACCTTTATGTTTTATTGGCTGTTTTAATTTGTTTAATTTAATTATTATATATTATAATTTTATTAGCTTTTTAAATTTCACTTTGCATACTGTCTCAAAGCTTCACAGACACTGGTCAGAACCTACAGTGGACAAGTCATGGGCAAAAATGACCAAACAAAAAACTAAGATGGTACAAATGAAAATTGAAAGAAACCAGGGCTGTTTTTAAATAATAGTGGTAGAATGTGTACAAAACATGAAAATGTTGTAATCAGTGCAGTGTGATGATATAATCAGTATTTATTTTCAACAGGTGTGTGGCCCTCTGAAGCTGGCAAAAGACCTGCTCCTTCCTAGAAGAAATGGCATGACCTGTTTAAAAGGGTATATATTGGCAAACGTTAATATCAAAATGGCCATACAGTGTAGTCTATAGGTTGCTTGTCAACTGATACAGTGTTTTTAATGTTACAGATAGATAAATGTCAAGCAATATATAAGAGGTGCATCACATACACATACCCCCAGACCTACCTGAGAGGGCCAGACCAAAGTGTGCACCCCAGAAACAGCTGTTTCCTCAACCTCCAGGCATCATGGAGCCAGCTCATATTAATCCCATTGGGCCCAGCACTTTTGTCATGCTTGTTCTGCAATCTAATCCCACATTAGAGTGTGTGTTCAGTGTGTTTGTGGTCTCTGGACCCTTAGCCACCACCATTCCCCAGCCAAGCAGCACTCCACAACCTTCTGCAATGCTCACATCAGCCCAACAGTGTTCCTCCAGCTTCTGCCATCTAACCACATGTGCCACGTTAACCACATGCACACAGTATATTAGAAGAATGGAGGCCAATACTTGCAAAAAACTGTGGTCACTACAGGACAGCAGAGGACATAGCTGGACATAGCCAAAACAAGGGCACTATTTACTATCCAAACACCGAGACTTTAACAAAAGAAAAAGCAGTGGCTGGTGTAAATATAAAAGAAATAGAATTTACTGCTTTATGTAGTTATATGCATATATGTTCTATGTAAATATAATGTTTAAATAGTTGTATTTTCTGTTGTTTTGTTTATAGTCTTTTATACTCATACCTGAATAATATTTTGTAAAAATTCATCACTTATGTTTATTATTATTTTGTGTGTGTGTTTTAGAGATGCACCAAAAATTCTCAGCCGATACCGATAACCGATTATTCAGAGTGATATCGGCCGATACCGATAGTTCTGCCTTTTATGCCTTCTT
>JANDJT010000102.1:24187077-24199376 GCA_024331685.1 Stegophilus panzeri | reverse complement strand
TTAGCGTGTTCAATACTTTTTTCCTGTGTCATTCCACCTTATTACACATAACTTTATTTATGGACTTTAATGTTGTGCATTCTTTATATTTCCAAATTTCTTGAGTTTATACGAAAGTCTGGTGAAAATTTCATGTGAATTGCCTCATTAGAAATATATTTACTGTAAAAACTGTTGGCGCGTCCAATACTTATTTCCCCCAATGTAAAAAGAACAAACACATTCAAAGCACTGTAATAATTAATCTCATCACATGGTACTGAGACCAATGCCGTTCCTATTCTATGCTGAAATATTAAATCTGTAATTATCATAATCAGTTTTAACCACTGCTTAATAGCACCCCCTTGTGTATAACTGTCAGTTTGCTAAACATGACATGAGTAACTTACAAACAGACACAAGTTCGTTGGTCTTACTCTGTTATAGGATTATACGCATTTCGATGGATGGCCCTTACCTTTCGTCCTCCTGTGATGCGTAGGGGGGTAAGGAAGGGGTCAAAAGTCAAACGGCGGGTCTCAATGTTCACCGGCGACTGTCTTTTCCCAACCGAGCAAAGTTTCCATGCAGAGTTCACCAATCCCCAAAAAGAGGGAACTGTAACAACACACACAATGTTTATATGTGGCCTGTATAGCAGATAGCAGAGAGTGTTTGAAATATATCCACATTGAACTGCCGATGATCAGGCATTTGTGATTATGTTTATGTGGCCTATGGTGTCCTGCCTTGTCTAATTACATCATATGTTTTTTTTTTTTTAGATTTATTAGAATCACCTTTCATTTGCATATATAAACATGCTATTATACTGCATAATCACTGATTTAAATGCCAGTCATCAATTTAGGGAAAATAGACATCTGTAAGTGTTTTGTTTCTTATTTAGTATTGGTTTTGTTTTCTTTGCTCAGCTGACTTTCATGATTTCTACATGCTTATTTACATTTCCTGTTGCTGAATTTCTGAATATTGTATGAAAGATTTGTAAGGTTTGCCCTCTTGCTAAAATTTGTGCCATGTGAAACTGATTACCAAAAAAAAAAAAAGAAAGAAAGAAAGAAAATGAAAAAAGTAGTACTGTAACAGTTTAAAGGCATCAAAAGAGAATATCCTTGCTGTGAACACCTGTTATTTAATCTTTCATTCTTTCACCTCCAGTGTTTACCCCAAAGACCAAAAAAGTTAAAATTGTGCATATTCTGTCCTAAATTACTATTGTGTATCCCATACTCAGTGTCTCTTACAGACATTTAAGCACATAAATGTGTGCTTGTGTTCAGTGACCTACATAAATTATGGCTTTCCCAATATAGTGACAGTACAGTAATCCCGCTTCTGTACATTTTAGATCACACAGATTAACACAGCAGATAAGATTTCAGCATTGCTCGCTCTGTTTGCGACGAAGCGTCACAGTCAGGAAAACAACAGTGTTGTACATAATCACTATCACACCTTTACGATCATTAACATTTCCCATTTTCTCTAGCTACTGCTTTGTCCCTGTCCCTAATCCTTATTCTTACCTCTTCTAACGAATATTTGTACTTCAGACCAACACTTATTTTTCTACTGCAGCCCTGTTCAATTCACTATTCTCACCGTTTCTGCCTCAGCCCTGCCCTCAGATCATTATTTTCATCTGTTCTGCATTAGCCACATCATTTGACCATTATTCTCACCTGTCCTGCATTAGCCACACCCTTTGATCATTATTCTCACCTGTTCTGCCTCAGCCCTGCCCTCAGATAATTATTTTCATTTGTTCTGCTTCAGCCGCACCCTTTGATTATTATTCTCACTTGTTCTGCCTCAGCCCTGTCCTCAGATAATTATTTTCACCTGTTCTGCTTTAGCCACACCCTTTGATAATTACTGTCACCTGTTCTGCTTTAGCCAAACCCTTTGACCATTATTCTCACCTGTTCTTCTTTAGCCACACCCTTTGATTATTATTCTCACCTGTTCTGCTTTAGCCATGCCCCTTGATGATCATTATTTTCATCGGTTCTGCTTTAGCCACACCCTTTGATCATTATTCTCACCTGTTCTGCTTTAGCCACACCCATTGATCATTATTCTCACCTGTTATGCTTTAGCCACGCCCTTTGATTATTATTCTCACCTGTTCTGCTTTAGCCGCGCCCTTTCATCATTATTCTCACCTGCTCAGCTTAAGCCACACCCTTTGATAATTACTTTCACCTGTTCTGCTATAGCCCCACCCCCAAACATTATTCTCACCTGTTCCATTTTACACTTGCCCTGATCTTCTTAATGCAAAAGATACACTGATGCTAAACTGGCATCTATATATTCCTTTAACTCCCAGCTACATTCTTAAATGTGCAAGAAAATAAAGAAGCATCTTACATGTTCTGTTGATTAAATCAACTTAGTTTGAGCTAAGAGGATATTGTGCAGAGCAACAGAGCTGCATTTATTAGACTCAATTACGTTTCACGAGTCTGGAGCCGTTTCACATAATGGACATTATGATAAAATGCTATAGTGCTTTTGGTGCTGTATAGTGCTTTTGGTGCATTTCTTATGTTCTTATGCTTTGGTGTGGATGTTTATACTGTGTGGGTTTTGTATTGTTTTCTATGCTGTGCATATCCTTGATTTATTAAACAGATTTCTGTGTCAGTGGGATTGACCTGTATAAACACAGTGTAAATTAAATAATCGGGTGTGTTTGTCATACATCACTGCATCTGCCATCTGCTCCAGATTGTGCTTTGAATCAGATGCTTTAACAAAAGCATCGTGTTCTCTTAGATGAAGCATGAGGTGTAAAATAAATAGTAACACACAGATGACAAGAACGCAGCTGAACACTGAAACTGGGTCCTATTACACACAGATACACATAGATATCTAGATTCATTTAAAAATCTGTTTCTGAATAAAAGCATGCAAAACTGATTCATTCATCAGCGTTCACTTATTCACATGATTTATATAACTGACGTCACAGCAAATCCATATGAGCGCTGACCCAAATAAACACATGCTGTGTGAAAGCTCTTATTTCTCCCACCGTTAGGAGACAGTTATGGGGGAGAAGTCTGGTATTAGGCTTATGTTCTTACCTGGAATAAAACTTCCTTCTATGACTTCTTTATAAGCCCACCATCCATCATGAGGCATTGAGGATGCAGGTTGTGCTGAAAAAAAAAAAAAAAACAGAAACAATGGTCCTAATTCAAAGCGTGATAAGTGTCCAACCTGGGTATCACAGTTTGTTTATTATTGGTGAGCGGTAGAAATCAGAAGCTGCTAGAAATGCAGTGATAAAATAGCAGGAGATAGGAGGCAGCTTTCTCAACTGTCCCAGACAAGTGCTATAGACAAGTGTAACAGACGAACACAACAGATGAGTTGTTAGTCTTGTCTATAGTGCTTGTCTGTTATGTTCGTCTGTAGCATTCGTCCGTAATGAACTTCGTCTATAGCAATCATCTGTGACACATGTCTGTAGACTACTTTAAGTCTACATGGGAAGCCGGCCTGCCTAAAACGTCATTCAAAAGTGCCAATGAAATGTTTCTATAGTAAATGTACAAATGTGTCTATATTATTCATTCCTCTTGGTGAAATTCATTATTTTACCAAATAAAATCATCAAACATCGCATTGTTTGCATTTAACGTGAACTGTTTTTGGTGGACATCGCAGCCTGCATGAAAATCTTCTTTAAATCTCCCCACACAGCACCAATAGAAACTCATTGAAGCATGGCTTCTGTGGGCTTCTAGAGCAGATTGAAGTGTTGGGAGAATATTGGGAGAAGAGATTAATGCTCAGTTGAAAACAGGATTTTCAATTCAATTTGATTTACGTGGCGCTTTTAACAATGTACATTGTCGCAAAGATTTACAGCTTTACAGAAATCCGGATATGGTTTTAGATTTAGATCCCAAATCTAAAGCCAGAGGCAACAATGGCAAGGAAAAACTCCCTGAGACGACATGAGGAAGAAACCTTGCGAGGAACCAGACTCAAAAGGGAATCCATACTCTTCTCTGCGATACTGGACACTGGGTCCCTCACGGACACACGGCTTCACTTGGAGTCAATGGGTGCTTCAATGGTATGTTTAGCATAGAAAAAAATATCTCTACATTTATTGGACAGTGCGCTCGTCGCTTGACGCGCCTAGACACACAGGTTCTCCATATGATGTTTGAGAGATCGTTCAAAGGGGCTAGATCTAGTAACCAACTGTCAGTTATTGAAACAGTAATGAACATGACTGACATCTCAAATTTGAAACTTATCATCACTAGTCAGATTCACAAGGAGGCATGTTGGCTTGGGTTAGAATGTTTGCCTTGCACCTACAGGGTTGGGGATTCAAATCCCACCTCCGCGTTGTGTGCATCGAGTTTGCATGTTCCCCGTGCTTTCGGGGTTTCCTCCAGGTACTCGACTTTCCATCCCACATGTTCAAGAGAACAAAATCAGTCACTTCCAGGTTAAACTGGAGTGGCGTCTTACTCACCGCCATTTTTACCTTTCTGAGCCAATTATCCAATCACATGTTTTGTTGAGGCAAAATCATGTGACTTTTTTTGATGCGCATTTATTCAGGAATTTATTCAGTAAATGTGTTTCCGTCACAGTTTATGTGCATGTCTTCTTATCGAATAAAAAAACCTTCTGCCTCAATTGAGCGCATTTTTTATGCACATTTTTCAAGATTTTATTCACACCCATAATTTTAGTTTTTTTAATGTGATATCCCAAAATTTGCATAAAAATATATATGGATTGAAATATAGCTAATGATTGATAAAAGGTTACAATAACGGGTGCCTGTGCTTTCTCTATTCTAACCAAACCAATTTGAACAAAACCACCAGCTGCCTATGGTCTGTAGCACTCGTATTTGATGCTTATGTGTATAGCCCTCATTTGTTACCTGTCTGCATTGCTAGTCTGTTGCGCTTGTCTGGAGCAATGATCTATAGCATTGGTCTATATTTTGTAGCCACAGCCATTCTCTGTTCGGCTTCTATGATGCTTACTGGGATGTTCGTCTGTATTAATAATAATCACATATCAACTGGCTGTAACAGTTCTGTAATGACTCAAACTAGTCTGTTATAGTCTGTAATTAGGCCCAGTATCACCTTTCTACCTAAGTTATAGCTGCACAAGTCGTGTAATGTTTGGCAAGGGTCATTTCTACATAAAGCACAGAGTTCGAATGAGCAGCTGCTGAATAGCAGACATTGGAACACTGTCTAGCTGGATGAATGAACACCATTAAGAACAACAACAACAACAACAACAACAATAATAATAATAATAATAATAATAATAGCTAGAAAATAATACAATTACACATGATGACATATAAACAAACATATGTGGACAGAAGTCAGCAGGGCAGTGCAGGTTTGACACTGTGCAAGTCTCATTACACCAATCAGAGAACACTTAAGTGAATTTAGCTCAATAATTTGATCATGCACCATTTAAGAGTTAATACAAGGACTGCAGATTTTTTTTTAATTATTATTATTATTCAACACTTTTATGGTACTAGGCACTTCACACTGTTCCTGGGCTACTACAGGCTTAAGAAGCTAAAAACAATACAATTTAATTACTCATGAATATTCATCCATCTTCTACAGAACACACTGAGTCATCAGAGCCCATGAGCAAGCATGAGATAAAAGTGAAACTCTAAACGTTATCTCCAGATCGATCGGATTTAACATTCCTACCTTCAGAAACGATGACATTAAGATGTAAAATAATAATGAATTCCCAAGCGTGCTGCATTCTTGGTTTAGTCCATATTCACAGCGCTGTTCGTGTCCGGATGTGAAGTAGTGGGAATGGGTTTGACGTGTGTACTGTTGGGAAAAGAAAAAAAAACAAAACCCTCAGAGTCGGGAACTCCGGAAGCCTCTTTGTGATCAATAAGACGCTGCTGTGGTTTTAAAAGCTGCCGCTGAGAAACTGAGACGCCGCCGTGCTTGTCGACGCCAGAGGGCGCAGCTGGGCTATTACGGGAACCATGATGCGCATGCGCACTACGCTGCTCGGCTTCTGCTTGGAGTGAGTATAGGAATGCTGCAGGGTCAGGCTGGAAAAGAAAACCGTGGGCGGGACATTGATTGCTTATAACAGTCACCTAACTGCTGGTAGTCAGTCACATTCTGCGTTGGCCAATCACAGATTAAAACCGGCTGTCAATCATTTTCTGTCCTTGCCAAGTTTAGGTTATGTTTCCATCCAAAAGCATAAAAAATAATATCACCATAAAGGGTGGTAGAAAAGAGAATGCTGCCTTTTTATATATTTTCTACTGCTAAAATAATAAGCCATGCTTTGTAATAATAGCAAATTGAAATAAATGATAATGAGAAATATCAAAAATAATAATGTTTCAAAGAAATAACAATGTAAAAATGCTGGGGGGCATGGTGGTTTTAGTGGTTTGCCTCACACCTCCGAGGTTGGGGGTTCGATTCCCGCCTCTGCCCTGTGTGCGCAGAGTTTGCATGTTCTCCCTGTGCTTCAGGGGTTACCTCTCGGTACTCTGGTGTCCTCCCCCAGTCCAAAGACATGCATTGTAAGCCGACTGGCATCTCCAAATCGTCTGTAGTGTGTCGATGGGTGTGTGAATGTGTGTGTGTGTGAGATTGTGCCCTGGGATGGGTTGGCAACCCGTCCAGGGCGTCCCCCACTTTGTGCCCCAATTTCTCTGGGATAGGATCCAGGCTCCCCATGACCCTGTGTAGAATGTGTGTGTGTCATTCATTCCTGCATTCATGTTCATTAACCTTCATTTATTTTGACCAGGGTCACAACGGAGCCAGAGCCTATCCCCAGACTGGACGCAAGGCAGAAGAATTTACCCTGGATTGGATGTTAGTCCATTGTAGTCCATTGTTTTTGGACAATGGAGGGAAAATGGAGAACCTGCAGAAAACCCAGACGTACACAGGGTGAACATGCGAAATGCCACTCAGTCTCCCAAGCTTAGGATGAAACCAGGGACCCTGAAGCTGTGAGGTGGCAACACTACCAGCTGTGTCACCATGCGGCCCATGAGATTAAGTTTTATTTCCATACAGTAGCCTACTTTTGCCCATCTGTTTGGCCGTCTGGTGTATGAGGACAACTTAGAGCAGATTTTTAGGAGGTTCCCAGCATGCTCTTACACTTCAATCAAATCTATTGTTGGGACATTTGTGCCTGTCACTCAGGTCTCTCAATTATTCAGAAACGTAATACAGACTGAACAATATGGTCATGATTATATTTGTTATTCCCTGTGTATCGTATTGTTGAAATATTACACAAGCATGCCCCCATTGCCACAAAGAATTGCAGTGGAACAGCCAACCGTTACATCAGGACTATCCCTGCTGGCAGTGTTCATTTATCAGCTGCAGTAGCCTTCAAGTGTTCTACTTAAAAATAATCTTTTTAAACATATTTTCAAAATTTGTTTAAAACACTATCCTTATTTTCCATAAACAACATAGTGTTAAACCGTAATGAACCTGGATGACGTATGACAAATGGTCAAAAACCACAAACACACACACACACACACACACACAAAATGATTGAAGCTATTTGGAATATGGTCACATTTTGTGCCCTTGTGATAGTGACTAAATATGGGGCCATATATTGCTAATTTTCAAGCAAGCTAGCATGAGCTGTTCAGCATGTATAGAAAGCTTACAATCACTGCCTTTGTATGGTTCCTCATTTTCCTTAGAGAAAAGTTTGCTACAGTCCAAAACATTATTCACAGTAATATTTTTCGATCAGAGTAATGAAGGATTCATCGTGGATTAAAATCTGGGCCGGGTTCCAATATAATTTTTACTGTGCCCTTGTCCACCAGCTGCTTAAAACTCTACTCAGCACTCCACTTAGCAAACTAGAACGCTATTCACTTCCACAAACCAGCTGCTTTGCATGCTAGACATTCAGCATACCAGACACCTTGTACTCTAGCCTGTTGGCAAATCAGTTATTTAACATGCTAACAAGTTAGTTTGCCTTGCTATTGGTGTCTGTGATTCTATCTAAATATTTCAGCATTTTTTAATAAAATTGCTGACACTCTAAATTCAATTAGAGTCGGTTAGCTCAACGAGAAAAGCTCTCCAAGATGGCAGTTCTGTCCTGTCTTGAGTACTAATGTTGCTTGGTACTGGTAGTATGCAGATTTCAAAGTAATCAAACTAGAAGTTAGCTTTAGCTTGTAACATATCTTTGCTAATTAGCAAGCTTATTCAGTTGTGCAGCCAGTTAGTGTTTTAGCTATATTATTTTTAATCCTTTAATATAAAAAAATTTTGCTTGATTATAAATCCAGCAACAGTCAGATTATGTACAGCTAATACACTTCCAGTATCTCATTGGTTAAGAGGATCTGGCATTGTTCTGGTGGATATGTAGTTCAGAGAATATGGACAACTTCACATCTTTCATTTTTATAATTGTAGAAATATTAGATGTATTCAGTTATATTTACACGCACAACTAAATAATAATAATAACAATAACAACAACAACAACAACAACAACAACAATAATAATAATAATAATAATAATAATTATTATTATTATTATTATTATTATTATTATTATTATTATAGATTAACTCACTTAGAAATTGTGACTTGATTTATAATACTTTGGATTTTAATGTCAGTGAAACACAAAAAAATTGAAAGTAGAAAGTTATTAAAATTAAGGCAATCATCAAAACATCACAAATGTAAAAAATGCTAAATAACCTATGTCCTATGTCATTTACAAAATATCTTAAATACAAAAATAAATCATAATACAAAACACTGATTTTTCTTCCTACACAAGTCAAATAGAAAAGTGATTTGTTGATTTATGGATAATTAACATCAATCATCAGTCCATCTTTACTGAAAAAAAAAATCGCAATAGTTACAACATGATCATTCTGTTTTGGCAGTGAATATAGCACACAGGCTGTATGAAATATTGATCTGTTGTGTGTAAATTAACATGTTAATGCAGTTAGAGTATAAAACAACGAACAAAGACATTTTTGACAAGACAAGTAGAGACACTGCATCCTACTGCCAGATAAAGGGTTAAAAGTTTTAGAACAATAAACTACCTGGAATATGGCACATAACAGACATTTTTGGTCTTACTGAATAAAGGATAAAATCTGGGCCGTATTCCAATATTTGCTTTTATTCGCCCTTGTCCACCAGCTAATTAACGCTCTAGCCTTTTAGCAAGCAAGCCACTTAGGAACCTGGCTACATCCCATAATCTTCACTTCACACACCAGCTGCTCAGAATGCTAGACACTCTGTGCTCATCTGTTAGCAGGCCATTTAGTTAGCATGATGGCACATTTGTTTGCCTGTCTGGCACTAACAACCCCTATATTCACTACACCTCGGATTTTTACTTATGCTAATCATGCTAGGTTGCGTGCTAGGATGCAAGCAAGCTGATGCTACTGTAGGATTTGTAGTAGGCAGTTCAGCTACATCGTTCTCACTTGAGTGTGTTACTGTTGAACAATCCTACATTCATCCTCTTATGGTGACTCGTGGCAGGACATCGGCACGGACACATTCACAAAATTACCGTAACATTGTAAAGATGTGTCTGACATAAACAATTCTGAAATAAAACTCGAATAAAACAACTGAGGTAAGACGAGACAAAAACCAAACCCTATTATTCAACAAGATGAACATGATAAATAAGGAATATTTCACACTCAAAGATAAGGAGATGGCACTGCTGTTTTTAAACACACACACAAAGAAACTATGTATAAAAAAATCTAATTACAGTTTTATTATGTGCCATTTGCTAAGTATGGGCCAATTCAGAGCTGAGTTAAAGGAGCACAGTGAGGATTCAGTAGCGAAATTGCGCACATTGGCAGACTTAAATTCAGATTAAATGCTATACAAAGTCACACCAGAGTTACTCATGAGGGGCGGGGTTTGTCTAAAACAGAGGCTCTGTTCTGCGCAGTTCTAAACTTGTACTTTATTAAGTTCAGTGCCATTGTCTGACAGTTTGATGCAACAACAATATGCCATTTGGGTTGTAAATACCCTTAAAAAAACAATGGAATGTCATTTGAGGTCAATATTAAATATAAATATGATATGATACTATGAATTAATTAATCTTTAAAGTGCAAAAAAGTTTTTGTATAGAGGATGGACATCAGTGACATTGCTTATTTTGAGGACTAACTTTTTATCAATTAAACTATGAATGGCATAAAATGAGCTGTAATCATAAATCCATTATTTTATTAATGTGATAACTCTAAATATTAAATTAAAAGTGCGGTAAAATAGATTATATCAAGCACACACATTACGACTTCATGACCTCAATTCAGTATTTCATGGCTTTGTTAAGTTGTGCACACAAGTAACTGTTGGCACACAACAGAAAAATAAAATGCAAAATAATAGGATATACTGGATCAAGTGCTAAATTATTAGCGTCCAAATAATGAGGGTGGAAGCCATATTTTTAAGTTAAATCTACTTTGCAGCCTCCTTTACTGCATGGTGTTGACATATGGCAACAATTAATTTGGGTCCATTTTTTTATATAATACAAAACTACTATTTTCCTATGTAACTGGAAAAAGGGGGGCTTTAACATTGACATAACAAAAAAAAATGCTATGTGATATGACCAGGAGGTGCTGCTTTTCTGCAATCACATGGCATGGTGAAGGTCATCATCAGAGGGCTCAATATTTAGGCAAATCTACTTAAAGGGAAAAAAAAGGAAAACTATCTGAGATAAGTTAACGTTTATTTTTTTGTTATTTAAACAAGTTTATATATTCTGAGTATTCTGTTAAATGGTAAAATGTGATTGTTGCCATATGGTAACAACATGTGATAATGGAACTGTGGTATGTGCAATCATGGATTGAAACAGGCCCACATAGCAAACAAGATACTAGGCTTCTCTAATAGTTTTTTGTTTGTTTTTTTGTTTTTTAATTTTTTTCATGTTCAAAGTAAGAAAAAACTGTTGTAATTTCAGACATTTTGCAATTGCACCTTATCTTATGTTTCAACAGAAAGAATTAAGAATTCAAGAGAAAGGATTAAAAAGATACTTCACCCAAAACATGTTTGGATTTAATATTTGTATGTATTTTGAGTGAGTAAATCCATCCACTTACTTTTTACAATTGTAACTCCTTTCTAGAAGATATAACTTTTACATGCTTACTGGTGGCAAAAAAACAAAACTCTGCAACATATAGTCTAGAAAGTGAAGTAATTAGGATTGTAATCTTATTCATTTTGTGTGTTTTTTTACTTTCTACTATTGCAGTTTCCACAATTTACCAACTACCCCCCCGCCCACCAACCAAAAACCTTTTTCTAAAATTTGTATATATTTTAATTACTTGAACTGATTCAAGTAATAAAAATCCATAAAATATGTTTTTTTATGTAAAATTAATAATTCATGCAGTAGAGGGTTATTGTGATAATTGCAATTAATGATGATTCATACAGAAAAATACTGGACATACTGCATGCCATCTTCTCATTCATACAGTATTGTATTAGTCTATCTATTATAATATTTCCCTTCTTAGTCCTAATTTTCTATACATGCTTTAAAGGCAAGTGCTTGTCTTTGGCGTCTATACCCAGGAAAAAACTGGCAAGCTTGGAAGCATGAACTGCACATGTTTGCATTATCTGAATGAGGAGACCAGAAAACAGACTTAAATGCTCTGAAATTCTGAAATAGACTTAAACTCTGAATTCGCATAACTTTCCCCAGCTTAAGCACTGTTGTAACTTTTGTACTTAAGTCATCAACTCTGAATAGGGTCCTATATATGTTAATACAGAGCTCATATTGTCCATCAGGGACTGCGACGATGTTATATATTTTTTTCTTACATGCCCACGCACATGTCAACACTCATACAGTAACACAGAACTCACATCAGCTGGGGTGTGAATGCACAACCTCCCGAGTCTCTGCACATTTATTCATTTGTTAGATGAATAGACTGAAGCTATAAGCAAAGCTTATAGCGAAGGGTTCAGCATTATGCAAACTGCATACCTAAATGCTCACAATACCATTTGATTTGTGCACAATATACAATATATATAAAAATATACAAATCAAACAGGAACTATATTGTCATCCAAATGTGTGTGTGTATATATATATATATATATATATATATATATATATATATATATACACAGTATCTCACAAAAGTGAGT
>JANDJT010000102.1:24156144-24175596 GCA_024331685.1 Stegophilus panzeri | reverse complement strand
TTCCCCCCCCCCACCCCCCCCCCCCCCCCCCCCCAATAATGTGATCAGTCAAATGTGTCTCATTCCCTTGTGTCTCATTCCCTTGTGTCTAATTATGTTGCCTTGTTCCTTATTTTCTTCGCTTGTTTAGTGTTCCAAGGCCAGCTCTTTGTGTCTCATGTAAGTTTCTTGCCTGTTGAATTAGTTAAACATTTTGTCATCAGCTGGCAGGTGGAATTCAAGCTGACTAAAATTCCATGAATGTATTACGATGGGAAAATTGTTGATGTAAATGGAAATGCTTTAACAAGTATAAAGTATATTTTTACAAAAAATCTGCAGCACAGTTTAAATGGAGACTCTAGGTGCTTTGAGCTGTGTACAATACGGAAGGGTGTCTCTTGCCGTATCAGTCATAATTTATAGTCCATGTCTCACCTGGAAATTTTGTGGGTTGATGATGTTTCCCGGTGGAACACACGAGGAATTCGAAGTTCCTGTCATCATTATTTCCTCTATGTACAGGAGCCACTTTCCATTCGCCACCTCCATCGGCCAATTAAAATCCACAGAGAATACGTAGTGACTCCCGAGTGCCTCATCTACAGACACCTGCACACAAAGGCAGACATTACCAAAAGACAGAATGAGACAGACCTTTTGGTAGCTTCTTACAAGCCAGACATCCCACTTCCAAACTCACTTCTCTCTCTTAACAGCCAGTCACTTACTTGATTGGACGTATAATACGTATAATCTATTGAAAACAACAGAGCAGGAAAACAGAAGGGTTCTGTCTCTCTCAGAGTCACCTACCTGTCCTGGCCTTAATTAACAGGTAGAGAATCTGAAATACTTTGTGCTAGTCTGTCTATCCTGATATGTGTTGTACAACTGTGGTTTGGAGGATAAATCCCGCCTCCGCCCTGTGTGCGTAGAAGTTTGTATGTTCTCCCCATGCTTCAGGGGTTTCCTCCAGGTACTCCGGTTTCCTCCCGCAGTCCAAAGAAATGCGTTGTAGGCTGATTGGCATTTCCAAATTGTCCATAGCGTGTGAATGTGTGTGCAATTGTGCCCTACGATGGGTTGGCACCCCATCTAGGGTGTCCCCCGCCTTGTGCCCCGAATTCCCTGGGATAGGCTCCCCGGCAAACTGTGAAGGATAAGAGGCATGGAAAATGGATGGACTGGCAGCTGTGGTTGATTCCAGAGCCACAGAACAATGTATAGAATCATCTATAGTAGATTCTTTAAAAAAATTCAGCCTGAGATCTCTTTAACCCACCTATTATGTTGAAAAACAAATTACATCCATTATGTTATGGGTAAAAATGACTTCCACAGTTTAAATACACACAAAAAACAGCAAAGAATATCTTAAAACAGTAAACCTGTATTACGGTTTGACTGAGACCACAAAAAGAAGATATATTTGCATTATTTATTTTTATATATTAGTTCATGACCCTAAATGAGGAAATGTCAAAGAATTTCAAATAGAAAAGGAGAGATTAACCAGTATTTCAGACATCTCAAATGGGGGAATTGGTCAAATTGACCCATAACATAATAGGAGGATTAAATGTAAAATAAATATTACCCCCGCCAAACATAATCCACATATAATGGGATTGTGAGGATTGTGCCATTGATCTATTTCCTGTGGAACAGCATTTCCCCAAAGTTATCCTCCTTGAACACACAAGATTAAAGAAAGTGCTACAAGGCAACATGCAACCTTCCACATCTCCAGCTGCAGCAGGGTTTTCCTTCAAGATAGAGGAAAAAATATAGGAGCTTTCATCCTTACATCAGTTACCATAGCTATAATCCAATAACAGATAATATTTACATTTACATTACATACATACAGATAACTACCATTATTCTTTACTACTAATTCCTGCAGCTTGAGAGCATGTAAGCAGAAAGAAAATCGTCATGATGTGCATAGTACCCATAACTGAATTTGGACGTCAGACAAGAATAAATGGAAGGCAGCTTTCATAACGACCTCAGGCTGCTATGAATATCAGGTGATGCTCTATGGTCTGTTCAACGCCCCCTCACTCATCCAAGTGTTCGCAAATGAGGTCCTTAGAGATATGCTTAACCATAGGCCATTGTTTATATGCATACGATTTTGATTTATTCATCGCTAGAAGATTTGATTCCATTTTTGTATGTTTTTGAATGGTCACAAATGTATTCTTCCTACAAAACTCTAATTACTGTATATATTGCATAGATTTCTGTGGCTGTGAAAGACTAGTGACTAAAATAAAGGAGCATAGCCAAACATCTAGAAGGGAAGAGGTTGGTCTTTTTTCCCCAAACAGTTGACATTTTTAACATCATGAATAAGACAAACACAATATGTTGTATTGGAGAGGAGAGGCTGGTATAAATGGGCTAGCAGGGCTAAATCCCCCTGCCTTTCAAAGATGAAAAGACATCAACATAAGGTTACATTTTTGAGAAGATCATAATATGAACTGTTAAAATGGATTATTTTGGTGTCTTGTCGAAACAAGTGCAACAGCACCACCGGTGGTTGTAAGAAAAATACTTCGACTGGTATGAAGAATCGAGGATGGGGCTGATTTCTTTCAAGCCTGATAAAGTAGTCATATTTTAAAAGTATAACAAATACAAACAAGGTGGATTATTTACTCTATATCTGGATCAGAAACTAAAAGTAAAACTCTAAGTACACACAGTCCGATTAAACTACAAATTACGCAAAAGTACAAATGGCAGAACTGTAAGTTTAGCATTTTTATTTGAATGAAAGTGTTACGGCTTTTCGGTTTGCCATGTAGGGTAGTTGAAGGAAACGCGGCACAAACGCAGTATAGCATTACGGTCTTGAAACACTTTAAAAAATGTCAATCACAAATGTAGCCGCCTTTCTGTCTTTAAGTTAGCCAGCAATAAGACATCATAATATAATGCACTGCTCAGCCCAAAAAGTTATTGACAGATAACTTTAGATTTTAAATATTGCTCATAACCAGATATAACAGATAAACAATATTAAAATCCCACTGAATCATAGAGATTACGGATTAGGGAAGTGTATAACTCACCACAAATTGGAACTCCACTGGACTCCCGATTTCACTGGTGCTTTTTATAGCTGATTCACCAATAACATGGCCACTGAACTCCGTCTGTATTCGAGAAGGCATACTGCACACACACACACACACATACAGTTTGTTTTGCTACACAGTCAGTCACTGGACTCAAACTGCAGATTACAGAGTTACAGTGTGTTAATTATCAGGTATACTGTGAAATGTTAAGTATTGGTAGTGTTAAGCACTGTTAGGAACCATCAAGTAACTGTTGATGTTGACTTGCTGTTGTCTTTTATCTAAATGTCCGAATCTTCATACACGTGTTTCAAACGCCATTGTTAGGATCCATAATCACATTTTTTTAAAACAAAATCTGTGTCAAAATTTATTAGGAACACCATACTAATAATGCTCTCAATTCTTCATGGCATAGATTCAACAAAGGTGTTGTAAACATTCCTTTGATTTTCTGGTCCATGGTTACATAATTTCATCACATAATTGCTGCAAATTTGTCAGCTGCACATTCCTACTTCAATTTCCTACTCTACCACATCCTTAAAGTGCCTTATTTGATTTAGAGCTTCTATCATCAACTGTCCAGTTTCAGTGACCCTGTGCCCACCTTAGCCTCAGATTCATGTTCTTGGCTGATAGAAGTGGAATGTAGTCTTCTGCTGGATGTTGTCTTCTACTGTTGTAGCCTAACCACCTCAAGGTTCGACGTGTTGTGCATTCTGAGATGCTTTTTCGCGCATCACGGTTGTAAAGAGTGGTTTTTTGAGTTACCGCCAGACCTTCTCTCATCAGCAAGACATTTCTGCCCATAGAACTGCTGCTCACTTGATGTTTATGTTTTTAACTCCATATATGCATGAACGCTAATGTTTGATGTTCTGGTGAGTGTATTGTCTAGATTCCTGTAGTCCAATACAACTTTCCATTTCTACAAATGATAGATTATAGCAGAAAATTTTGAGAAAATATTTTAGCTGAGATAGATTTCCATTGCTTCCAATAACTACATTAACCTTGAGTGCAAAGGTAAAGAAGCAAACATTGAACATCAAACATGTCATAGGCGTGGGTAATATGATAAAAAATATTTTATACATATATATATACACTACATAAAATATTTTATACATATACACATTATTTGTGGACACCTGACCATCACACACGTGCTTTTTGAACACCCCATTCCTGATTTAGTCCCCCCTTTGCAGTTCTGGGAAGGCTTTCCACTAGATTTTGGAGTGTGGCTATGGGGATTTGCCCATTTAGCCACAAGAGCATTAGTGAAGTCAGGCACTTATGTTAAGCAAGAAGGCCTGGAGCGCGGTTATAGTTCCAGTTCATCCCAAAGGTGTTCATTGGGGGTGTGGTCATAGCTCTGTGAAGGCCACTCAAGTTCTTCCACTCCAATCTTGGCAAACTATGTCTTCATGGACCTCACCTTGTGCACAGCGGCACTGTCATGCTGGAACATGTTTGATATGGATGTCATAAAACACTAATATATTGATTATTTATAAGACATTGATTGTTTACAATAAAATTTAAATAGGTCATTTGCATTTGTTAACTGTTTCACATTGTAGTCTATCTGACTATTGTTTGATATTGCCTGGATTAATAGCTTTAGGAGACCACAGGGGGAGTTATAATAGATCCTGTAGATACAATTGATCTCCATCACTCCTCTGACATGTAATACCTCCATGCTACATCTAGTGGGTCTTAGAAAAAGACATTAATATATAACAATATCAATATTAAACAGTATCATCATTTTGAGCAGCTCTAGCTGATCAATTACATTTAGGGTAAGAGGGAACATTGTGAACTTTAAATTTTTTGCTGAGTGTTCATTGCATTAGTGGGAAGTGCTGTTCGATAATGTTAAGTACTGTTAGGAACTCTTACGTGACTTACACATGAAATGAGGCCTTTAGTGCGTAGTCCACTAGCAGCACTTTGGTCAGTGGCATTAAGTCGTTCTGAATGCTCAGTCTGGACACAAGACAATAACACAGTAAATGAATGGCACACTAAAATAACATAATACAATTACCACATACCATACCATACTTTGTGTTAATCTGTTAAAATGGCATTAACACACACACTCACGTAGAGAGCTGCAGTGTTGAAGTGATCTTCTGTGTGTCAAGTGTGATGAACGACGTCTGGAAGACGATTGCAAAGACGGCCTGTCATTGAGACATGACTGGTGATTACACATCATCACTTAGCACCGAGACAGAGTATGGAGTTATTGAGGGGATTTAACTTAATTATACAATTACTTAATTACTGTTAATTAAGGATAAATGTACGTGAGTGTATGAGGTCGGACAGTACCATGTGATTAGCGGGTAACGGGTTTCCCAACTCACACAGGATGAAATTGTCTTTAGGAGCACATTTTACTGAAGTAGTCTGTGAAAAAGACAGTGAACTGGTGAGAGTGAGAGATGGGCTAAGCAAGAAAGAGACAGGCAGACACAAATATATACAGTGGATATAATAAGTCTACACATTCCCATAAAAAGTTTTTTTTAGGTTGTTGTGATGTAAACTATTCAAATTAAAACTATTAAAATAAAAATGATTAAAACCAAGATAAATCATGTCAGATCTTTGACATTTGACAAATAAATTAGTATTTGCAGCTATCCATGATTTCCTCTTTCTTGATTAGATCCCCAGTCCCAACTGAAAAGAAGAATGCTTCACTGTGGGTACAGTGTTCTTTGAGTGATAAGATATCTTGTTTTTGCAAAAAAAAAAATCTTTTAAAATAATGCCCAAAAACTTCTACCTGATTCTCATCAAACTACAACACATTTTGCCACATCATTCAGGGTGACTGTATGTACTCTGTCATTTGGCATAATTTTGTGAGAAAGGGCTTCCGTCTAGCCAGCATATATGTATCCCATAACCCATACATACAGTATGAAGAGCTTTGCTATCACATGCAAGGAGTGACCAGGAAATGTTGTTAAAGTTCAAATAAAATAAAATTTTAAAAAACACCCAATTTTAACCCTACAAATAAAGTATGTTTGTATGCAACAAGCTAGCAACTTTTGCCAGCTAGCTCATTACTACCCAACTCTAACACCTATCCTAATCCTAACAGCAAATCAATAAACCATTTCTTGGTTTTGCATACAAGTTTTAAAAATGGGCAACAGCATACACCTTAAGCCCTAGGAGTTTAGATCACCTCGGGTCTGACGCCGGAGTATGTGATTGATGAAGAAACAGAGACATTCAACTCAGTGTTATGAGCATCTTCCGCTAATCGCCCCGGAGATGGAGTGTTCGTCACGTTAACAAGCAGAAACAGTTTATTAATGCCGGAGTCATACTGCAGAACCTGGTGACCATCCTGACTGCATACACACACACACACACACACACACACACACACAATTGTATAGTATATATTTGTCATATCTGAGTAAAATAAAAGTGTCTAATTTCTGATCTATTATTAATGTAGTTATCTGTGGTTGTTATTGTTAATGAAGTGATTATGTGTTGTTGATGGAGCTGTTACACAGGGAGGATGTCTTGCAGGCTTTTGGCAAACGTGGCGCTCATCTGCAGGTTACTCTCACACTTATTATCAGCTCCACATGCTTTCTGAATGTGAATCTGCATTGGGGGATGGGGAATCAAAGAGACAGATCAATAGACAGATAGATAGAGTAAGGAGGAAATACAGGAAGACAAGCATAATGAATAATAATGTGTATGAAAGATGTATATTATGAACTTGGCTGAAGTGCACTTGGCTGGGTCACCTCCGCTTTGTCAGTGAGTGTTCGTCCCTGACTGAGCACAGGAAACAAGTCCAGGTTCTGCAGCTGCTGCTGACCACCGTTAATCTGAGGCTCAACGATCGATGCATTCAGGGAGAACACTACTGGGGTCACCTTATCACGCAGGAACGTCTATAATCATAGATATTAATCAAATGTGATTACTTTTTTACTTACAGGCTTCTGTCATCACTAATAATAATAATAATATTCATAATAAATAAATATAAATATATTTATTTAAATACAATCACCTTAGCACAGACAGGGTTTTTATATTACTACTACTACTACTAAGAAGAAGAAGAAGAAGAAGAATATGTTGTTGGGTGTTGTGTGATTTTGTTCTTACTATCAATTTAAGCATTTGTGTCTCACAACGCTGTGATGTCATTGATAAGAACCCAGTGTACACGTCTTTTTCATTGTTGGTAAAGCGGACGCGAGTTTGGGACGAGTGCTGCAGCACATCAGCCGCCACCGTGAACTTCATAACTGTAACACACACAAACACAATTAACACAGTCCATGAGTCTGCCGTATAAGTGAAATTGTTCTGCATCTCTGTACATAAGTTAAACATAAAAAACAAACATTCATATATTTCATTTATGTCTCATATGATGTATATTGGCATACAGTTAATACGTTCGGAATTTTAGTGCCAGGGTATTTAATATATTGCACATATATTTTGAATATAAGTAAATATACAGAATATATTATACTTTACATATACAGTCATGTGAAAAAAAGTAAGTACAACCCAAGGAAATTGTTGGCTTTTTTGACACATTTGGCAAACATTTGATCATCTTTGAAACAGTGCATATTAATGAAGTTGATATACTTGAACAAAACCACTATGAAAAATACCCTTTTCAATCATTTATCCAACAGAAATATCAATAGATGTGATATTCTTCTGTGGAAAAAGTAAGTACACCCTTGGCCTCAGAAGGTAGTATCATCCCGTTCAGCAGAAATAAGTTCTTGTAGGCGATTTGCATAATTGTCCACCAGTCTCTGACATTGGCTTACTGGACGTTTTGACCACTCTTCCATGCATTCTTTCAGTTGCAAGATGTTTGAGGGTTTTCTTGCATGTACTGCACATTTCAAATCCCCCACAACATTTCAATGGGATTCAAATCCAGGCTTTGACTAGGCCATTCCATAACACTACATTTCTTCTTTTTGAGCCATTCCTTGGTGGATCTGCTAGTGTACTTTGGATCTTTATCCTGTTGAAAGGTCCACTTACAGTTCAACTTCAATTTCAGGACATAATGGCCTCACATTAGCTTTAAGCACTCTTTGATATGATATAGTTATGAATGAATAGAATGAATGCAAGCTGTCCAGTCCCTGAGGCAACGAAGCAACCCCAAACTATAACAATTCCACCACCGTGTGTCATGGTTGGTATGAGATGCTTCTCCTGAAAAGCTTTGTGCAATACATGTCTGCAGTGTTAGCTCATTGGTTAAGGTTTTGGTCTACTGCTCAGAAGGTTGTGAGTTCAAGCCCCAGCACTGCCAAGCTGCCATTGGTGGGCCCTTGAGCAAGGCCCTTAGCCCTCAGTTGCTGAGATGTATGAATGTGATAAATGTAAGTTGATCTGGATAAGGGTGTCTGCCAAATACTGTAAATGTGATGCTGTTACTGTGTCCAAACAACTCTATCTTTGATTGCTCTATCCAGAGCACATTATTCCAAAAGGCCTGGTCTTTACCTATATAATCATTGGCAAAGGATTTTGGCAAAGTCTTGCAAAGGATTTTTCCTGGCACACCTCCCATGCAGGTCAAATTTGTGCAGTCTTTTTCTGATTGTAGAAGCATGCACATTGACACCAACAGTTGCAAGACTTACCAGCAGATCTTTGATTCAATTTTGGGGTTAGGGTAAGGTTAGGGTTAGGGTTGCATCAGATGGCCTGCTCTTGGGCTGAATTTGCTGGGATGGCCAGTCCTGGTCTGCTCTTGGGCTGAATATGCTGGAACAGCTCAGTCCTGGTCTGCTCTTGGGCTGAATTTGCTGGGATGGCCAGTCCTGGTCTGCTCTTGGGGTGAATATGCTGGGATGGCCAGTCCTAGTCTGCTCTTGGGCTGAATTTGCTGGGACAGCCAGTCCTGGTCTGCTCTTGGACTGAATTTTCTGGGATGGCAAGTCCTAGTCTGCTCTTGGGCTGTATTTGCCGGGGCGGCCAGTCCTGGAGAAATTGGCAGTCGTTTGAAATCTGCACCATTTGTAGATTATTTTCCTCACAGTGGAATTATGTAATTTGGAGAGTGTTTTAAAACCCTTTCCAGACTCATGGGCATCCACAACCTTTTTTCTGAAGGCCTTACAGAACTCTTTAGATCTTGGCATGATGACACTACACACCTCAATAGCAAAGGGAACACCAGACACTAGATATGAGAGGGGTATAAATAAGACAGGTTCCACCTGCACTCCCTAAGCAGGTTCTAATCACAGGCACCCAATCTTCAACACCTGATTCTAATTTTATGGATTTGAAGGTGTGATAAATGTAGGGGTGTACTTACTTTTTTAATGTGACTGATATGTTTTTTGTTAATCTAAATTGTGAAAATTACTACAAAATGTCAATTTTATGTGTCATTTGATAGAATGTATCACCTTTATTAATAGGCACTGTTTCAAACATGATCAAATGTTTGCTTGTCCAAATATGTCAAAAAAGCCCACAATTTCCATGGGATGTACTTTTTTTTAGCTATAACTTAGCTATAACTTAATTAGACCAGGGAGCTATAACTTGTTTGGTCAGGTTATCCATTAAATTGAAGGTACATTTTCTTTAGACAGCATAAATGAATTGAAATATGAGCATAATATTTTATATATCTTTTTAAAAAATCATTTGAATGGTACTTAAACATTGCACTAAACAAAATTCTTAGATTCTGATTCATTTTCAAATTTAGACTCCTAATTCAGATTCTGAATTTGTCAGATTAACTGACTCATATGTATTATTGTACATCTGAAATAAATTATGCTTTCTATTCAGTTGGAGATTCCGATTAAGACTGATAGTTTGATTCAGATTCTGATTCATATTCATATTTTCATATATTCATATTTATTCTGATGCATATTAGGATTATTATGATAATTCAGATTCATATTATTCAATGCACTTATCTCCACCAAAAAGAGTTCAATTCAGGTTAGCTGCTCCATTATATGTAACTCTTACAAGTTACACAATGTTAATTATTTTAATCTGAAGCTTTATAATGTTCGCATTTAGCCATTTAGACTTTTCTAAAATCTTTGGTAAGCAATTGTGCATCCATTGTTACTTTCAATGACTTTTAATTAGAGATGCAATGTATCGGCCCATAACTGGTATCGGCCGATAAAGGCAATTTTTCACGCTATGGGCCATTGGCCGATAGTTTAAAAACATCCGATGATCAGAGCCGATTATATCCTGTCAATCAAAAAGAGGGTGGGAAAACACATGGAATTCGTACTGTGTGTAAAGAAGATGTCTCTTGTGTGGAATTACTTTGAATTGGGTGACAATGATGACAAAACTGCAGTTTGTAAGCTCTGCATTGCCAAAATTTTACACCACATGCTGCAGCAGAGCAGAAGCAATGCGTATTTTTTTCGGCGTGCATGTTAACGAATGTGTGCTTTTACACCGGATGTGAGCAGCAGTGAAGCAGGAGTTTCGGTGTAAAAAAATTTTTGCCATGCTGCTCATGTTGAATTAAAGCGCCAGTACACAGTTTAAAGATTTAAATGAAGATGAGTTGACAAAAAAAGGTATATATTGCACAGAAAAATATATTTGTAGAGTAGTATTTTTCATATCCAGTTAATGTTAATGAGTTAATATTAATTAACTCTATGAGTTAATATCATTTAAAAAAAGAGTTTATATATTATATATTACCAGTTTGATGTTCAATGATAAAGTAGAAATGCTTTTGTTTGTGGTGAGTAAATGTGAGCCTAACAGGAGGTTTTTTAGAATTCAGTCAATGTTAATATGAACTAATAACATTCAATAAGTTAAAAAATCTTACTTTAATCTTCAGAATTTAGTTCATGTGTTAATGTTAATTTGAGTAATGTGTTTTCTGTTTATGAGACCAGTTACTGTGAAACAACTTGTTGAAATGGAGAGAATAAAGTTTTTCTTTTTTTCAATTTCCTTCTGAATTGTGGAATTAATTATTATTATTTAAAAGAAGGTATAAAAGGCAGAACCGGTATCGGCCGATATCACTCTGAATAATCAGCTATCGGTATCGGCTGAGAAATTTTGTTTCGGTGCATCTCTACTTTTAAGGAACAGTGAATAAAACAAGTTTACTCACTAATGTCGTCTTTAAAATTTGGCTCTCCTGTACTGAGTGTGTAAGCGAAACACACCTCCATCTTAATGCTGCAACACACACACACACACACACACACACATTCATATACATGAAATAACTACACAATCAATAATGTGTGTCAAGCATGTTGATATAATGATATATGATATAATGCCAACACAGCAAGATAAAAGCAAACATGCTAATAGCAAACATTAGTCTTCATACAGTTTTATACTATTAAAATGAACCATGAGTAAATTCTGATTTGTAATTTAGGTTAGGTAATTCAGATTCATGATACAGTTTTTGTTCAGGTTCAGATTCTATTTTAGATTCTGATTTTGACTCAGATTCAGAATTAAGTTCTCAGAAAGAGATTTTTCACTGCATTTACTGTCAGAGAATAAGTTAAATGATTACATTAAATGTAATGTATTCTGATTCCTACTATTTAACATAGTGTGACTATATATTTTAATATGACCTTTTCCATGAATTTGGCATCTAGACTCTATAATGTTTTGTGGTCAGAGGTCGCAAATATCGAACAGGAATTTCTCATATGCAAATGTGTGTGGAAAGCAGCAATAGAGTGATTTTAGAAATACGTACCAGGACTCGCAGTCTTTTGGGTCGACGAGCAAGGGCGTCACAGTGAAATTCTTTTTCACGTGAATGACAGGACGAGCTCTGTAGAGACAGACAGGACACACACACTTATAGAGATAGAAAAATACACACTAAATAAAGTAACACGCAGTGTTTGGCAAGAATGAGCACATTAGGCATTTTGTGGCAGATAATAAAATCTGTGACATTATGAAGGTAGCATGAAGACAGCTGTGGATGGAAAATGTGTACAAATTCGCAACACAGCTTAAAGCATAAGCAAAAAAATATAGAACAGTGCCAAATACAGGGTGATTTCTGTGCAAATAGATTAATTTAGCACCCATAACATAATTTACTAAGCTTAAAGCCTGTTTGAGAATTATTAACTGGTTAATTACTAGCATATGACCAAAGGGCAAGTTTTAAACTTGCAGAAGCTCTGTTCTTCCAATAGAAGACAACATTGTGCAACTTACTAGGATATAATAATGAGAAGGGCTATAAAAAACTTATGTCTTGGTGTAACCCTAACCCTGGCAGAGTGTAACAAGGTTAGTCCACAATATTAAACGAAGAAAGAAATGTAAATATAATGTGACTATACTGACCTTAGTAAAGCCACTCTATCGTCCAGAGAGCCAACAACAATATCAGGATATTTATTATCGTCCACGTCCAGACCGCCGCTGATGGAGTAACCAAACGTCTTGAAACCACCGTTACTCACATCACTCCCCTCAATCACCTGAACACACATTTACCAAAGATTTGCACACATATATTCACTTCCAAGTTTGATAGATACGTCCATTTAGTTACACTCATTTTAAACCTGTTAAACCTGCTGTAGGCCACTTTGCAGGTGTACAATTACTGACTCTAGTCCACCTGTTGCATCTGCTGCTGTCACGTCTCTTTACTCGTATTAATCAATGGAGCAGAGATGGCAACTAGTGGAATACTGTTGCAGTGGCATTGCTATCCATGGGTGTAGCCAGTAAATGTACACAGTGATTAAAACCCAGTAACACAGCTGTTACACATACACCAACCAATAGTCCACCACCCAAATACAGTAATATCTCATCAACAGTGGTCGATTGCTGAATGACAAATTATGTGGAGCAAATGCACCTAATTGGTAGGTATACCTGATAAAATGGCCAATGAGACAAGATACAATTTAAGTGTACATATTAAAGTGCTAACTGATAGCACTGATATAGAAAAATGTTTGCTTGTCATTAAAGAAAGCAGCATATTATGTAAGAGACCACTTTTCAGAGAAAAAACACACAATGAAGGCTGATGGGTTTTGCTGCAAAAATAAGAAGCAAGTGCGACAGTTAAAGTCTCCAGAAGAACTTTGGCTGGTTCTGCAAGATGCTCAATAAAACTTACAGTTCATTGCATTATAAAACTGCACAAATTGTACCGGAGATTACTGTTTTTATTTTTTTGCCACACCAAACATTAACTTTGCTTAATTTACTACTGTTTACTGATCTTTACGGTATTTTTTTTTATAAATGTAGAAACATTTTGAAGGAATTTTTGCTGTACAGCATTTCTTTGCATGTGCCTAAGACCTTTGCACAGTACTGTATATAGTTTCACACACACACACCAATTTACTCCCTTTTACTCTAACCATCCTTAAACCATCATGAGTCATTTGTAAGTCCTGTAAAGGCTAACTTCTGTAATTCTACCCTAATGTACTAATGTTCTTACCTGATTTGGTTCGGGTGAAACTCCGTGTTTTCCCCCCATCCACAAATACACCCTGCCTGAGCCGTGAAACGGCGCTCCAACCGCAAAATCTAAACCAGGGACATACTGCACTATTAATACAATTCAATTACCACCAGGGGGAAACAGAACACAGCATGAAATAGTTTAGCAAAATCAGCAGCAGGAAAGAGTACATAGTATATTGTCTATGATCACAATTAACACTGGCCTTCATGCTTTCACACAAATGTTTGCTTTGTGTTTATCACATTAGACTTTTGCACTGTCCTTTAGCTAATTAAAATGCATTTTCCCCATTTAATACTTTTCCTGAGACTCAATTCAAAATGAAAAATATTTTCTCTTTTAATACAAGTAAGAGAGCACAAGCGCACTATTAATTTTTATGATCATGCCATTATATATTTATTCTGTATATTCATGACCATTAGTGCAGCATGTAAACTGATGATTACAGGTGCATCTCAAAAAATTAGAATATCGTGGAAAAGTTCATTTTTGTCCCTGTAATTAATTCAAAAAGTGGAATTTTCATATATTCTAGATTCATTACACATACAGCTTATGGACATCAAAAATCCAGTATCTCAAAATATTAGAATAAAGAATTTATAATACAGAAATGTCGACCTGAGAAGAGCTCTAATCAGCGAATTATTTCAAAACACCTGTAAAGGTTTCCTGAGCCTTTAATCTCTCAGTCTGTTTCAGTACACACAACCACAATCTTGGTTGATGGAAGATGAAAGTATATTTTGTAATTTATTTGGAAATCAAGGTCCCAGAGTCTGGAGGAAGAGTGAAGAGGCACAGAATCCAAGTTACTTGAACTCCTGTGTGAAGTTTCCACAGTCAGCGATGATTTGAGGTGTTGATCCAATGTATTTTCTCAAGTCGAGAGTCTTGTAGTGTCTACCAGGAGATTTTAGAGCACTTCATGCTTCCATCTGCTGACAAGCTTTATGGAGATGCTGATTTCCTTCTCCACAGTGCCAAACCTAGTAGTAACTGGTTTGGTGACCATGGTATGACCATAGAGTGTCTGTGAGAGACACTAGACCCAACAATACAGCCATTTTATGCCATTTGGCAGACACCCTTATCCAGAGCCACCTACAAGACACCCTTATCCAGAGCCACTTACAAATCTCTAATTCATACTACTGAGCATTTGAGCCTTACAGCAGCTTGGATTTGAACTCATGACCTTCCGATCAGTAGTCTAACACCTTAACCACTGAGCTATCAATGGAAACATCAAAGCAACCTGGGTTTCCATAACACCTCAGCAGTGACACAGGCTGATTGCCTCCATGCCATGCTGCACTGATGTAGTAATTCATGCAAAAGGAGCTCTGACCAAGTATTGAGTGCATAAATTAACATACTTTTCAGAAGGTTGACCTGTATTAAATTCTTTATTCTAATCTTTTAAGATACAGGATTTTTTATTTCTATGAGAAAATTAAAACAAAAAAATGCTTGACATATTTCGCTTTATGTGTAATGAATCTAGAATACATGAAAGTTCCACTTTTTGAATTAATTACGGAAATAAAGTAACTTTTCAATGATATTCTAATTTTTTGAGATGCATCTCTACATTTCCCATTCATATTTTAGTTTCAGAAAAAAACAGCTTCAAAATAATGCACTTTTTGTCAGTTATAGATTTTATGTGACTGTGTCACAAATGTGCACCTCTCATATGTGAACGTATTTATTTTAAACACCAAGAGTCTAAAAACTACAATCATGGTTTAAAAAAAAAAAAAAAAACTGGCAAGGTGACAAAGATATTGGTATCAAGCTAATACAGAAATCCGAAGATCAAGGACAAATATGAGTTTTAGTGTCATTACTGAAGACTGAAGAATCATTACTAATCATGCTAACTCTACACATACAGGCTGCACAATCATAAATATTGTTTTAAATTGCAGGTGTCTTACTGAGCAGGTGGGAATTTAAATGTTTGTTATACCGGTAGCCATACTTCACTATGCTTTTGTTGTGAATTAGCCATAGTGAATTAGCCAATTTAATTCGTTTTGTTAGGCATTTTATTAATTATTTATATGATGTTCTAGTCATAATGATACATTGGCTGACTTGACTCACAAATCTAGATTATAAGAAATGGGACAGGACTTTTAAGCCTGTGGTTGAAGTCAAGAAAATGCTGTCTTGACATTGCACTCTTGACATGGCGAGTCTCATTAGTCTGTAATGGAAGTGCAAATTTAGGCTGAAGCAGAAAAGAATCTCGGCGTCAGCAGATTTCTAATGTCAAAACCCTAGGAGCTCTGCTTCACCCATATTAGTGCAAGTGTGTTACTTACTGGCCACAAAAAAAAAAAATCTGCTTGCACTCAACCACATTAACAAGGCGTAATACCAGTTAACACTTTACTCGGTGTCTGTGTGATTGTTGTCTGTTACAGAATGAAAAAGATATTATTATAACATGTTACCCTGGAAACCGTCTTGGTTGACATCCCCGATGGAAGACACAGCCATGCCGAAACCTGAGTCACTTGGACCGGTGAACATCAGATCTGTTTTGGGCTTGAATGAGCCGTTTTCATTCATGAACACATACACGGCCCCGCCCTTCTCTCCCCTGCGGTTAAAATAAAACGGCGCTCCAACAATCAGCTCTTTCCACCTACACAAATGAAAGAACATTCTGATAAATGTTTAATAAATGTTTAATCATCATTCAAAGCTTTTCACAAAGAGAATTAAACAATGTACAAAACTGAATGCTGTATAATATTACAAATTGTATAACATTACACCACAATGCTTTAAGGAATTTATAACCTTAAACACTTTAATAACACTAGTGACACCACAAGGGATCTGTAGTAGCTTAGGAAATCTGAGATCTGCTATTAACTATAACACTATAACATAGTGCTAACAAAATAATCTCAGATTGCTGTATAATTATATTACATGAGATGTCACTGAATTATTTTAAATATTAAAAAAATATATATTAAAATTATTTAATCATATCCTATGGCCTTCACCCTTCACCAGATTAGTCACCAGATCCCAACCCAAGTGAACACCTAATTGAACATGAGAAACTTTGGAGCAACATGGTGCTCTGTACCACCATCATCAAAACTTTCCTTTGTAAATGATGGAGTATTCCTGTTTGCTGTTATTGTTCTCCATTGAGGATAAGAATCACTCAAAATTCTGATACCCCTGTGGGGTCACTGTCAGGTGACGACTTTCTTTTGCTAATTACAAAGGAAACAAGCAAAAGGGAACACTTCACTAGTTTAGAAGGAATCCACCCTGGTGTTATGGAATAAACAGAACACAGATTGATGGAATATATTTTGGAAGAACAGTGTTTCATCCCTCCAGTACAGTTCCACAGGGGGTCCTATGGTGGTCCAGCAGCAGAGATCCCGCGCTCTCACTGCCACGGCCCAGGCTCAATTCCTGGGCAGGGAACCAACCCAGCCACTGAGGGTTGCACAAGCCAGTGCACTCCAAGTGCCTCTCCCAAGCCCGGATAAAATGGGAGGGTTGTGTCAGGAAGGGTATCCGCCATTAAAATTGTGCCTAATCAAATATGTAGATTACACGGATGATCCACCGTGCCAGAGCAGCCGAAGCACATCAACAAGTACAGTTCCACAGACTTGTAGAATCTATTCCAATGTACACTGAAGCTGTTCTGAAGGCACAACACTGTAATCAAACTATTCAGTGATCCTTTGGAATTGTCATCCTGCAAGTGACCACTCCAGTGATGGCTGAAATTATGAGGCCACTATATGGACAACTGATCATCACACCTATATGTGGGCCTTCCTTAAACTATTGTCACAAAGTTGGAAGCACAGAATTGTCTAGAATGTCTTTGTATGCTGTAGAATTACGATGCCCCTGTGCATAAAGCGAGGTCCATAAAGACACTGTTTGTCGAGGTCGGTGTGCAAGAACTCAAGTGGCCTGCACACAGCCCTGACTTCAAAACCAAAAATCACATTTGGGATGAACTGGAACACCAACTGCATGACAGGCCTTCCCACGCAACATCAGTGACCAAACTCACTAATGCGTTTGTCGCTGAATGGGCACCAATCCCTACAGCCACATTCCAAAATCTAGTGCAAAGCCTTCGAAGAAGAGTGGAGGTTGTTACAGGAGCAACAATGGGACTAACTCCATATTAATGGCCATGGTTTTGGAATGGCATGTTCAACAAGCACATAGAGTGTATATTAATTTCTGACCCCCCACTCCATCCATATAAAATAGGTACCATGTCCCATTCTCACAACATTTTGTTGCACACCTTCACAGCAATCAAACCACACTAGGGTTTGCTCAGATACAACAGGCTGCTTCAGTCTGGTTGTTCTACACCAGTGGTTCTCAACCCGGGGGTAGATCGGAAGGGGGGCTCAAATTGTTTTCAAGAAAGAAAAAAAACACAGACAGGGCATAATTTGGGTACTTGGTGTATTTTACTGCTTTTCAAATAGAATGTGCATAAATGAAAAACCCCACATTCCCTCTGTATTTTCTTTTTGCTGGGGAGAGGTGGAGCTTAGCCTGCCTTTTATCTAGCTGTCAGTGCTAGCGATGGGAAGTTCCAATCATTTTGCTGACTCGGATCTTTGAATCTTTGAAACTAATCTTTTTTCGAGTCATTTCATTCATTTCAGCAGAATATAATTAAAATATTACATGTTAAATTCCCCAACACACCTAGTACTTAATAAACTATAAAATAAGCTATAGGCTAATGCAACCAAGGCTGCATTATGAGAAACAGAAATTATTAATTAACAGCTTAGCTGGGTCTTCAGGCTATGCAGTCTGTTAGTTCATCTCACCTGCCGATCCGAGTCGTTCTTTTGTCACGTCACATTTGTCACGTCTGTTCTCCGAAAACAGAAATGATTAATTCATCTCTTGAGTCTTCAGGTTCGAGTCGTTCGTTTATCCCGTTTCCGGTACTGCATGGTGCATTGCCTATGGGGCGATCACCGGAAGAATGAACGACTTGAACCCAAAGACTCAAAACGTGAACTAATCATTTCTGTTTCCGGTACAGAACCTATGGGGATGTTGCTCCGTATGCCTGGTCAAAATTCAACAAATCACTCTCTGAGACAACTCGTTGTTCCTGAGTCATATTAAAGATTCGTTCAAAATGAACGAATCGTTCATGAACGATACATCAGTAGTCAGTGCAGACCAGTGTTGCCAACTTAATGTCTTTTCAGACCCCTTTAGCGACAAATTTTTGCCAAAAAATGGCGCCTAGCAGCAAATCTAGCGACTTTTTGGACAAACGTTAGCAACTTTCCAAATGTCGCTATTACTGTCCTGCAAGCGCGAGGTCTTTCTTTCCCGCTGCACTCACACCTCTCTCTGCGTCTGCTCTGTTCAGTGAGAGCCAGCAAGCCGGAGCAGCACACGTTGATCGCACGGCAGCTGACATATATGTGAATGTGAAAAGAAGCAAGCACAGGTGTCCCACTGATTGATTTTACAATGTCATGAGTAATGAGACACGCCCTTTGTCTGAACAAGACGAATGGAATGCAACATGTTTTACATGTAAAATAGTCCACATTATTACAACCTATTTCTGTTGTTCAAAGTAGTTATAGTGTTCATAAACATTTTTGATAATTCATGCTCCATACCTGTCCATTATATAGCTTTATAAAAGTCAAAAAAGTTATAAAAAGTAATTTAAAAAAAGTACAAAAACTCAAAAGAAAAAAAAAATCTATCTATCTATCTATGTATCAAAACAGATTATATATA
>JANDJT010000102.1:24142825-24156044 GCA_024331685.1 Stegophilus panzeri | reverse complement strand
GATAGATTTTATATAAAACAGATAATCATTACACCTGGTCTCCTCCAATATGGGGGGGTCGTGTGCCACATGATAGGGGAGGTTTCGGGGGCTTTAGTTACAAAAGGCTGAGAACCTCTGTTCTATACCATTCCTAGAACACCATTCAGATGTTTATTCCTGCCTAAATGAAACACATTTCTGTGGTAAATGCACCAAGGTCGATTCATACCACTATTTCTGGCATAAGTAAATGTGCTCTAAGATGTCAAAAAGATATTAAGCAAGGGCAGGTGGATGAGGATGAATGAAGAGTGGAGGTGTCCATCCATCCATCCATCCATCCATCCATCTTCTGTACCACTACTTATTCTACACAGGGTCACGGGGAGCCTAGAGTCTATCCCAGGGTACTCAGGGCACAAGGCAGGGGACACACTGGATGGGGTGCCAACCCATCGTAGGGCACAATCGCAAACACATTCACCCATTCACCCACTACGGACAATTTAGAGATGTTTTTGGACTGGGGGTGGAAACTGGAGTGCCTGGAAGAAACCGCCGAAGCACAGGGAGAATATTCAAACTCCGCACACACAGGGCGGAGGCAGGAATCAAACCCAACACCAGAGGTGCAAACATGCTAACCACTAAGTCAAGAGTGGAGGTGTTAAAAACAGAAAATAGTGCCAGTGTTAAAAGAGACCAAGCATGAACTGGCTGGTCTTACCCATCGTTATTGATGTCGACGATAGCGATGCTGTTTCCGAAGTACGAGCCGACCTGTTCACCCTCTAGTTTTAAATTCAATTCCTTCAGTTCTCTACTGCCACCGTCAATCGTGATGACCTTCATTAGCATCACTGAGCCCTTACTGTTGTATCTTGGCGCTCCAGCCACAACTGTGTCATCATCTTTGCTCAGTATTCCATTGTCTTTCCCCACCGAGTAGCCTGGATGTCAAAATACACAACATTTACAATACAGCCATTACATACATACAGAACAGCAGCAGACAAAACAACTGCAAAGATTTCGCCCCATCATTGGGAGGTTGCAAGTTGCCAAAAAGTTACATCTTTACAAGTTCCAAAAAGGTTACATCATGAGTTACATCTCTCAATCTCCAAGAACACATTGGGCTTACATTAGTAAAGACTGATAGGATAAAAGCAGCCTTTAGGAGTGCACTCAGACCCCATAGTACAGGACACATTAGTCTATAATTGACACTAATACACTCTTCTTACCAATGTAGATGTTTCCAGTACTCATGTCTTGAAGTTTGATGATCTGGGTATCATACATGTCATCTGGGTTCCTATAAACCACATATGAATTACCTGCAGGACAAAAGGCCATTTTTATGAGGAGAATTAAAAAAATAATAAATCCCATAGCCTCTCGGGGTGTGCATGATTAGATTTTATAGCAATACAACTGAACAACTGATTTTAACATCCTAAGTCTACCTTCTCTCCATCTATTTTTATTAGCATTTAAACCCTGAACTAAACCAGAGAGAGGGATGACTTTCACTTCTCCTTCACTCTGTTGCTCTCCTCCTCCACCCATTACTCTCTTCTCTCCCTCTGCCTTTCTCTTCTGCCCCTCCACCCCCCTCTCCTCTCTGTCCATCCGTCCATGTTTGTCCTGGGTGTCTTTATAAGTACACTGTGAGCTGAATATCAATCAGATCAGACTAAACACCAATCACCCAACAGAGAGAAACATACAGACAATCATACAGACAGAAAGGCAGTGTCTTTGAAATACAATGCGTGTAAGAGCACTTGAGCTTGCCCTCCTGAAATATATAGTGCATGGATTAAGTGCCAGTGATGGTGGATTCAAGCACTGACTCTTTTAATGCAATTCATTTGGCCTCAAACTAAAAATACTACAGCAGTGTCTTGGTATCAACATCCAAACATAAAGAGCAATTTCTGGTCACTGTGTAAGTTGTTCTAATAGAAATTGTAACGTATTAGAACAACCACAAGAAAGTAAACCTTCCAGCAAAACATTATGACCAATCAGAATCACAATCACAGAATCACAATCAAGGTTCTTACTGTTCCCCTCCACTCAGCCATTATCCCTATATGACAAAACTATTTTCCCATATGTTTGTGAATATTCATTAACAATATTTGGGTGTCTGTTTGTCTATGTGTGTAGGTGTGACCTTGCCAGTTGTAGCAGCCTGGAGCTCCAGCGATCACCTCAGTTTCTGTCATGGTGGCAGAGATGCCCATATTACACATCCCCTCCATGAGTTGGTCTCCATTAGGACTACACACCTCCTGGCGGTCCTGCCATTGGCTATCGTTTGCTTCATCATAGCTCAAGTCGTTCCCCCGGATATAACACTTCCCGATCATGCGCAGGTTCACGCCATTGTCCATGGTCCTGCTGTAGCGATGACCGCAGGCCTAAACAAGATTTAAAGTGCATCACAACCATGCCTGTGTGTTTAGGATTTATCTACAGTGCTTGCATGGCACCTTGCAAAGGATTGGAATCCCATCTGGGGCGTATTCCTGCCTTATGCCCAGTGTTCCCAGAATAGTCTCTGAATACACTGGAACCCTAATCAGGATAAAGAGGATACTGAAAGTGAGTAAATTTGGAACTCGGCTAACTAGATAGGTAGACATATTGCTAGCAATCTGCAAATATACAAACCTGTGAATATATGCAGTAATTATTTATGAAGATGTGACATCCTCTGGCGGTTCCTTACTTTGACCAATCTGTGACTCTTCACTGTGCATAAAGTTGCTGTTTATTTAGTCAAATATGTTTTGCACTGGTAGGTCAACCCAAATACAGTGCTGTCCCTACCTGATATGTTATGAACTACAATTGTGAGCAAGTTTAAAGTTCCAGTTAAATTGCTGATACTGTGTTTAATGGTATGTTTGAGTCGAAGTAAGCTAAAACCAAAACTAGGAACAGTTTGGCTCTGGACTGAATGCTATCATCCATCATGATGGTGAAAAAGGCTGGCCTTGAGCTGCAGTGCTTTAAGTGGGAGCTCCCTCCACTGTCATCAAGGCATCAAAATGTGCAACAAACACTTACAACACAAAACACCATTCAGAAGCTGCAATATGTACTCACACACACACACACACACACACACACACACAGCTTCACATACATGCTCGGGCCAAGTTCTGTAATCCTACTGTATGTATACAGTATGTACATTGAGGACTGCTGTTCAGTTTGCTTGTTTGGGGCCAAATTTCTTTTTATTTTTTATACATTTGTATTTTTGAAATATATAAAACAATTTATTTTATTTGGATGAATTTGTCTGTCTTTTATTAGATTTACCAATTATTATAATTTCTATTGTGCTGGTTGAACTTTGAACTGCTAGCAAAAACTTGAGAGAATTGGGTGGGGCCGAGGGGCCGCTGCTGCAAATATTTGAGTGGCTCCTCCCCTAACAGATGTAATCTCACTCCAAACTTTTGATAAAACTTGAGAGACACATACACAAGCATAAATCTCAATTAGAGAATGAAGTGGCTTGATAACACTCACCATCACTCTCCCTTTCTGAGACCCTTGACTGACTACTGACACGCCGAGCCACATTCCCTCTATAACGTCCTCCGCACCCACAGTGTCTACACACACACACATGCACGCACACACACAAGATTATTAAGTCCACTTTTATTCTGAGAAAGTACTAGCAAAAAGTATAATGATAGCATTTCAACTTGTAGGCTAGCTAGCTTAACAAAGTATTTACTGACTATCTATATCTATCTCTATATCTATATCTTACCAATTAAAGGACAAAATGTCATCATTTTGAGCCAAGATTTAGCAACATGAAATGTTAGTACCAGTTTTATACAAATGATTTGATTCATTATGCTAACAAAGGTTAGCTAATTAACCATTGACAAGTGCTGGCTAGTTATCAAGTTTACCTAGTCAGCTAGCTACACAATTAAAGAAGAAGCTGTCCTTTAAATGTCTATCTTATATCTCATTGCTTAATAATTTTAACTTTCCTTCAGTAGTACTGTGGCTTATTGTGATTATCCATTTAAACTAGCTAGCTATGCACTTATTCAGCTATCAGTTGCTAGCTAGATGTGTTTGATCGAATCAGAAGTGTAAATTTACAGGATTTGTGATCATTTTCACCATACATTCTGCAGAAAATGTAATGTCTGCATATTGGCTTAGCTAGCATTTGGGTATGTTAACATTCTTTCTCATTTTATCCCAAATTATTACAGCAAATTAATTTCTATAGCTTTCTATAAAATAACTGACTCTAATATATATTTGATCTGATTTTCTTCACTTACTTAGAAGCTTGAAACAAACTGAGATATTCCATATTATAAAACTAAAATGAGCGAACATCTGTTTGGCGGCTATGGAGGAACAAATGATTAGGCAGAATTGTGATGGCATGGTGATTAAGGTGTATGTACATTACCTGAGGTGATCAGGTTTGTACGTATGCAGTCTTTAGGGTCTGTAGTGATTGGGCAAGCATACATGTCTCCCGTCCGATTAGCCCGCAACTTAGACTCTGCTTTCTCCTGTGGTGCGCCAACCAGCAGTCTATAACAAATAAAAAAATAAAGTGAGACCCATCAAATTCATAGGACGTAACAATATTTTGGTTTTTCTCATTGGATTAAAACTACTGTATTGGAGGACCAGGGCAATAAAACTAATTCGGCTAAAATATTAAACTCTGTTAAAGCTATTTAAATACTACTGATATAAATGATCAAAAGTTAGCATGATTAATCATAAAGGAATTCTAATGAACTGTTACTGAGGTGAAGGTTGGTTATCCTTAAATAACTGTACCTAGAAAACCACAGCCCCAAAAGAAAGCTGCAAGAGTTTTATGGTTCCTCAAATGGGTATTGGAGCATTTCCATATATGGGCTTTTTTTATGACAATCATATTTTCAAACAATGTTAGCATACACAAAAACTTCTCATTTTTTCTCACCTCTGCTGCTCAATTGGAGTTTGAAATGAAGCATGACTTGTTTTACAGCATGTGAGTTTCTGAGTGTGTCTGTGCGTGTGCAGACATAAACAAGCGTGAACACACTTCATTCCCTCACACACACATACCACTCCCTCACACTCCTCAGGCTAAAGATTCCACTGAACTCACAGAATGAATCAGTTTATGTACTCAAGCTCAGACATTTCATTAGCCACAGGCTTTTGTACACCTTTGTGGCCGAGAGCTTCAGAATCTTAAAGATTGAATCTTGAAGGTTTTTCTGATTAGTAAACAAACTGCATACAATGTCGCTGAGCTTGTAAATTGTATACATCATGTCAGCGTTTGAATCTGTTAATCTGTTAGCTAGCTAACACTACCTAAGACATGTTTAGAAAGTTAATTTGTGAAACATCTAACTGGACTGAACTATGGTAAGAATGATAGCTGTGTGTGATTCAGTCTGATTCATATCAGCTGTAGTTAGAGACAAGTTACGGCTTCACACCATCATTGCTCAGTGATTCTGTGTCTGAACTGATGCTTGTTGCTCTGATCGGATTATTCATGGCAAGTTTAGATTTAGGCATGTGCACATAATCAGATATACGATTCAACACTCAGCCTAGTTAGGGCAGATAAAGTTTCTCAGCTGTCCTTTACGGCTCCATAGCATGTGTGCTTCTCAACAAAGGTAATCAAACAAACTGGACTATCCATCCATGCGTCCATTTTCTGTACCGCTTATACAGGGGTCGAAGGGGAGCCTGGAGCCTATCCCAGGGGACATGCTGCATGGGATGCCAACCCATCACAGGGCACAATCACACACACATTCACACACTACAGAGAATTTAGAGATGCCAATCAGCCTACAATGCATGTTTTTGAACTGAGGGAGGAAACTGGAGTACCCGGAGGAAATCCCCGAAGCACAGGCGGAGGTGGGAATCAAATCCCCAACCCCGGAGGTGTGAAGCAAACATGCTAACCACTAAGTCACCGTGCCCCCTCAAACCGGACTAGTGTAATGTTTTGAGAAATAATGTTTTAGTTGTAACATGCTGAGAGGAGAGGCAGGATGCTAGTGCAACGCGACAGTTCCACGTATGGGTTAAATCACAGAAATGCAGCATCAAGAAGGGCAAATCCACATTACAAAAAAACAACAATAACAAAAAACAAAGAACAAACGAGTATCAACCCGGAAAACCCTGAACACAGGAAAACAAGGCTCGGACTTAATGCTTTATCAAAAGGTCTGACAATACAACAGAGCAATATACCAATGACATACAAGACACAAAATCAAACAATAACACACATGACAGTGTAAACAAGAAAGCATATGGATAATGAAAACAAAACATGACAGGAAACTTGAAAACAGAAGTGCTCACACTCAAAACCACACTGCAACCTCAGAGGTGTAATGTGACATTAATACCTGTGTCTGTCTGCCTGTCTTACTCTCTATCTATCTGGTCTGCCTGTTTGTCTTTCTGACACATGCTTACCATTTTATTCCACTCTGATTGATATTCAGCTCACATTGGGATTACGTAGAGCTGATAAAGACACAGAGGACAAACACAGAAGAGTAGACATGTGGAAGGAGAGGAGAGAGAGAGAGAGAGAGAGACAGAGAGACAGAGACAAGTGGTGCAGGAGAGGACCAGAGTGAAGGAGAAGTAAAAGTCATCCCTCTTTCTGTCTTCTGTTGAGTTTGAGGTGTAATGTAATTCAGGGCACTCTGTCTCCTGAGGAAAGCAAATGAACAACAACAGGTTTTCCTTCCATAACTAAGTCTATCTGTCACATCCCTGCCCATCTCTACTTCTGACAAGGTTTTTTTCAGTTATCCATCTACCGCCTACTGGCCCAGAGACTGGCGTGGGAGTTCAGCAGAAAACTAACTCTGTACATTATCATTAACTGAAACAACTGATATGTGTTGTGTGGAAATATGAGCTGTTGGTGGTCCAGTTAGCTTTGGAGGACTGGACATACAGGTTGGATTGTGCACAGAAAAACATTTGTAATTATATCATGAATATATCAAGACCGTGGAAAGTCTTGCTTGGGGATGCCCTCTTCTCCATTCTTCTCCAATTATAACATTTCTTACCACCCTGTTTTCTAACATGTTAAAGCAGGAGCCTCATCCTCTACTGATAAAAAGGAATTTTATTTACCCAAGGAGGCTGGCACTCATGTGACATATGTCAGGTAGAGATCCATGAGGTATCAAACATTCATGATAAATGGGTACGTTAGATACTTACATGCTGTATTTCAATAAACCAGAAGTAAAATGACATTGTGTTTTGTCTTTTGGTGAATCGAATAGTGCATGATATTTTGACTTGGTTGGGTAAGACTCAAGTGCATGGCTAAAGAAGGAGCAAGCTATGGTATATCTACCTTGCAGTTGGCCAGACAATAGACATGCAAATGGTCTGCACTTATATAGCGCTTTACACTGTGTCTCATTCACCCATTCACTCACACCAATGGTAGCAGAGCTGCCATGCAAGGCGCTAACTTGCCATCAGGAACAACTTGGGGTTCAGTGTCTTGCCCAAGGACACTTCGGCATGTGGAGCCATGTGGGCTGGGAATCGAACCGCCAACGATTAGTGGACAACCTGCTCTACCACCTGAGCCAAAGCTGCCCCAGCATGCAACCAGCATGCAACCAGCAAACATGGATAAAGATCTGACTGACAAGCATCTCTCCATGGATAAGACATACATTAGACAGCTGTACACAGTTGGGCTTATGAAGTTTTCAAAGGAAGCTCTAAATGAGGCATTACTGTAAATGAACGTACAGGAAAACAACACAAGCATCAACATGCAGATTCACCTGAAATGTCCTACATTCTTAACACATGCTTCAAAGCTGCAGTACCCAGTACTCATGTATCTTAATTTTGGGTGTTCAATGACTAGTGTGCGTTTATTTTAATTTAAACCAAAGTATCACTTTGGTTCCAGTACACCTTGTATTGGTATCGAAGTCATAATTCAGATATTGTGACAACTGTAAAGCCTACTTCACACTTCACTGACAGACGCCGAACAATGAAGACAACCAACAACTTTTAAAAGTTGGATTTAGAATGTTGGGAAACACAACTGTCATGTTCACAATGCCCCAACAGAAACAACCAAACCTTTTTTAGGCTTTACACAAATGCAAGGACAAATCATTAATGGAAGATTCAATGGGGAAAAAAAGCTCATTGAATTTACTGAATTCAAATGCATACATCGGTTCCACATGATTCAATCGAGTTACATTAACACAATTTGTTTTTGTACATCCAACATGATTTGATCCTTAATTTTCAAAGCCCTGAATAAAATCAAACTCCATGCTCTCACCTGAACTGAGGATTATTCACTGATTATTAACTGTTGCCAAGAAGCAAAGTGTAATCTTTAGGCATTCACCAGGTGAAATGACATCTCTGACAATTTATCACGCCTAGCACCTAGCACATGGGCACTTGCCTCATCATCATGGCACAAGTCAATTGAACAAGTTCAGTGGGTGAAAACAAATGCCAACCAATGCCAACAGACGCCAACAGGGTTAACACACTATACAACAAAAACCCAACAACAAAACGTGCCTGTTAATCTGTGTCTAAGCTTAATACGGAGGAGAATATTCCACAGAGGACCCAACCACTGGCCCTAAGGTTCACTGATTTCATAGGTTCAGTGGAAACAGCATTGGGACCCCCAGATACAGTATCGTTCTCACATTTTCCATGACAAGATCCGCAATTTCACTTCCAGTTGGTAAGTTTCCCCTAATGTGTTCACCTGTGTCTCAAATTGATTAGCTTGGCTATTTCTTCCCTGTTATTTCTGTTTCTCCTTGTGAACTCTTGTCGTCCATTATCCTGTTAAGTCCAACCCTTATTCTTCCATGGTCCCTCTTGTTTGTTTTTTGTTGTACATTCTGGTTTTGACACTTGTCTGTTTTCTTTAGTTCTGATTATGGATTGTCCTGTGTTCATCCTGGCTGTGTTTAATCTCATGCTATTGACACTGACTATGATTCTTGGAATTTCCCATAATAAAACACATGCTTAATTTACGCACTTGCATCCTGCCTTCACTAACTGCATTTTACACCCACTGCTTGTCCTAGACTGCCTGTCCCAAACACGTAGCCTGTTCATCACTCCATGTTCATCTGAGCTCTAATTTGTGCATTGTTCTGAGAGGATTATTAATGGCATGGGTAAACGTAACAAAATACATTCATTCTGAGTTTCATGCTGAAGAAGGCTGGCTAGGCAGAGCAGATAAGGTCTGTCCCATTCAGAAGGAAACATGCAAACAGCTGTCTTCCCCTTACTTTGGACAAATCTGAAGAAGCATTGCTGTGTGTCCTTCTCAGACAAGGTGATCCTGTAATTCTGTTCACCATGAGTGGAAGACACATGGCCATCAGAATGGGCAACACTGCATTAAAACTAATGAAGGACTTAACTTCATGGAATTTATATGGATTTTTCTCATCCACACAGAAAACACAATCATATCTGAGCCTAGCAACTGTTGAAATTATTTATTTTCCATTCGCCACAGGCATCACAGTTGCACAGTGGTAGCTTTTGCCACTTCACAGCTCTACAGTAGGTTTGATCCTGAACTTGGGTTACTGTCTGTGTGGAGTTTCACATTTTCCATGTGTCTGCCTGGGTTTCTTCTGTGTTCTCTGTTTCCTTCCATGTAACAAAAACATGCTGCAAGGTGGATTGACTATGCTAAATTGTCATAGGTATGAATGAGTGTGTCAATGTATGTGTGCGTCCCATGGTGTTCCATCCAGGGTGTAATCCAGCCTCATGCCCAGTGTTCCTGGGATAGGCTCTGGATCCACTGCAACCCTGACCAATATAAAGTGGTTACGGAAGATGAATGAATGAATGATTTGCCGATTTTGAACAGAAAAAAGTAACACAAATTGTGGGTACGCTGAATGTTTATATTCACTTAAGCTGATACAGTAATGGAAATTATGTATGGTGGCCAAAAGGACTTGGTACCATGGTAAAGTAACAAGGCAAGTGTTGGTTACAGTATTGGAATGTATTGGAATACATCCGTACATCGTGTGTGTGAGTCTATGTGTTTGGGTGTACGTCAGCGCTCTTCATTATAAGTCTCAGCACACAACAGAAGCCCTGCCCTTTCAGTAAACATCACTAAAAGCAGAAAGAGAATGCAGAAACACAAAAGAGTGTATTTTAAGCAGATTAACCACAGTCATGTTCAGACAGGTAGAGAGGAATAAAACACAGCATACACAGATTTGAGCAGATAAACATAACCATATACATAAACCAGCACGGGGCGGCTGTAGCTCAGGTGGTAGAGCCACTAATCGTAGGGTTGGCGGTTCGATTCCCGGCCCACGTGACTCCACATACCGAAGTGTCCTTGGGCAAGACACTGAACCCCAAGTTGCTCCCGATGGCAAGTTAGCGCCTTGCATGGCAGCTCTGCTACCATTGGTGTGAGTGTGAGTGTGAGTGTGTGTGTGAGTGTGAGTGTGTGTGTGAGTGTGTGTGTGTGAGAATGGGTGAATGAGACACAGTGTAAAGTGCTTTGGATAAAAGCGCTATATAAGTGCAGACTATTTACCATTTGCCATTTACCATTTGCATGATGCTACAGTACAGCATGAACACACACATGCACACAAACACACATCCTCAGAGATGGGGGCATGGTGGTTTAGTAGTTAGCGCATTTGCCTGGCACTTCCAGGGTTGGGGTTTCGATTCCCAACTCCGGCCCTGTGTGTGCAGAGTTTGCATGTTCTCCCCGTGCTTTGAGGGATCCTATGGGTTTTCCAGTTTCCTCTTCCAGTCGAAAGACCTGCGTTGTAGACTGATTGGCATGTCCAAATTGTCTGTAGTGTGTGAATAGGTGTGGAATTTGTGTGATTGTGGTATGCGATGGGTTGGCACCCCTGCCTTGTGCTCCGAAATCCCTTGGATAGACTACAGGTTCCCCCCGACCCTGTGAAGGATAAACAGTATGGAAAATGGATGGATGGAATTTCAAGTGACAGAAAATAGAAAGGCTGGTGAGGGAATGATAAAATGAACTAATTTGTCTAAGGGACTGTCCACAATATTAAATACAACCATGAATGGTTAAAAATACAATGTGCGATTTATTAATAAATTAAAAATTGTTGGCAAATTTCTGAGAGGAATAAAACACCTTGGGGCATGCTGTTACTGTAAAAAAAAAAAAAAAGTTTAATTCAGGGTAATCCCAGTACTGTAACTCTGCTTCACGTTCGGTCATATCACACCACACTGTTGTTGACTATTTTTCTATAACAGCAAATTCCTAAGTGTTTTATTCCTTACATAATCAAATCTCATATTTAAAAAGCCCTGTGATCCTTTAGAGAAGCAGCAAACAAGCTGAACTGATAGCTGAACTGTATTATTAGTTGCTGCTAGGTGTGAACGCGACTATCAGTCCCTAAAGGATATTGTGATCGCAGAAATTAATGCAAAATCAAGTGATACTCGGAGGAGCTTGCAACTTTTCAAAATTACCACAGATACTACAGCAGATCTGGGCCTAGACGTGTCATTTGACACCATCAAAGCGTGCATTCAGCCAAAGTCCTCTTTGATTTACGTGCATCGACTATGAGTACACCTAAAAGGTCTCATTTACCAACAAACATCACTGTGAAAAATCGTGCAAGACAATTTTCTACAATTGCAATTTCACCAATTCAAGTAGTTTTCCACAACAAAGCAGATTTTTTTTTTTAAAGCCGCAGCAAAATCAAGCATTTTTGGCAGCAACAATCACAAATAAAACTCAGTGAAATCCTGTATGAACTGGAATATGACTGTGTGTTTGATGCCCTGCAATCAAACACACAGTCCAGGGTGTATCCTTGCACTGCTACACCCAGTGTTCCTAGGATAGACTCCAGATCCACTGGACTCTGTGCAGGATAAAAAGGTTACTGAAGATGAATGATTCCTGAAAGGAATATTCATAATAAAACACCATATTTACATTATGTGAATCATTTGCATGTCATTTTCATGGTCACTTTTGTTTGGCTCATGACTGAAAATGAAATCATAGCCCTGGTTTTCAGACTATAGACTCATTGTATTAAAAATGGGGGGAATGTTTTTTGGGGGATCAAATATCCCCATGAGGATAGAAATATATCTGACTGTTCCTCATAAGGAAGAAGGCTTGTGGCAAAGGAAAAAGAGCCAAAAGGCGTCCTTTTAGTTACTGAGTTTAAGGATAGTATAAGGTTTAGGTGTAGGCATAGCATTAAATAGATGCAAGAATAATTACATCAAAGGAAGGTCATCATGAGAATAATGAGGCAAACATGTGTGTGTGTGTGTGTGTGTGTGTGTGTGTGTGTGTGTGTGTGTGTGTTCAAAATCAAGGGCATTCCCTCACTCACTGTCTTGCTTATCACCCAAGTCTGCTTTTTTTCTACTCATCACTCCTCTCACACATTTTAATGTGCACATGAGGACAGACTGTTATTGACGATGCTGCATCTCAGTTAAAGTTTTATAAATGAATATCTGAGATTCAGTTCTGGACTCCAGACTGCTGCCCAAATTTTTCACATTTTTGCCAGTTGGCTCATAAGATGAATTTTTTTCCCCCATACCGCCTGCATGACTGATCCCCATTCCTGAAATGCACAAGTGTAATAATACAGGTAAGGGAAAAATAATAAGTCTCCCTCATTCCCAAGTTCCTAAATGTTTTGCAGCAGGGTACCATAATGTTAAAGGCTTCTCGGATTTCAACTCCAGTCCAGGTAAACAAAACCTTGTTTACACAAAATTGCAATATCATAAACTAGATAATAATCATTTTATTGGCGTTTAATGGTCTTGGTGGCTTTCATCCTTCACTGATGCTGTCTGTCTGAGCGACTGTGTCTCAATTGAATGTTAACATCTCTGAAAGTCTTTGCAAATGCACACCCAGACGCATGCACGGACACACACACAGTCAGACGCAGGAAGTTCTGGTTGATTTATATATATATATATATATATATATATATATATACACACACATATATACATATATATATATATATATATATATATATACACACACACACACACACACACATATATATATATATATATATATATATACACACACACACACACC
>JANDJT010000102.1:24125471-24137981 GCA_024331685.1 Stegophilus panzeri | reverse complement strand
CCATTTTGGAATAAGGCTGTAACATAACAAAATGTGGAAAAAGTGAAGCGCTGTGAATACTTTCCAGATGCACTGTAGCTCCTCATAAAAACTGTGATATGGTTCCACACGGTTTGAATGTGTCAAGGGAAAAAAACAATCATGTTCTCATTTTCATTACCAAGACCAGGTGACATTTTTCCAATCTTCAATGTTCAACAGTTTGGGGGAGTCTGTGCCCAATTTAGCCTCAGATTACTGTTCTTAACTGACAGGAGCAGAACCCAATGTGGTCTTCTTCTGTTGTTGCCCATTATCCTCAAGGTTTGATATGTTGTGCATTCTGAGATGCTTTTCTGCTCACCACGGTTGTAAAGAGTGTTTATTTGAGTTATCCTAGCCTTCCTGTCAGCATAAACCAGCCTGGCCATTCTCCTGTGGCCTTTCTCATCAACAAGGCATTTCGCCCTGCACAATTGCTGCTCATTGGATGTTTTTGTCTTGAGGTTTTTTGGGCACCAGTCTATCTAAATGCTAGACACTGTCGTGTGTGATTTACTGATCAGATAATTGCAAATCACAGGTTTGTATTATTGCATTAATTCTTAACACTTTTTGGCAAAATGTCTTCCATACATATGTTTATATATATATATATATATATATATATATTTTTTTTTTTTTTTTTTTTTTTTTTCATATAGCCTTTAAGAATGCCTTTGACAAAAGAAAAATGTATTGAAATCATTCTCATGGCTGGATCAGGAAGCTGTAACAAAATTGTGATGGACTTTAACAGGAAACACTTCAAGCACATCACACACGACACTGTTGCCAAACTTATTAACAAATTCCGCAGAATCTCTCACCCTCTTCAAAAAACAGCTAAAGACCCACCTCTTCCATGAACACCTAACCAACCCATAAAAAATAATAATAATAAATTAAAAAAATGAAAAATTAATAACTCTGGCATTTACACCTCTACTCTGCGTACTTTGCTTCTTCTGGAACTCAATTAATGGATCTTGTATGGTAGCACCACTTGTATTGTTCTCTGCTTGATATATCACTTTGCTTGTATTTTTTCATTTGTAAGTCGCTTTGGATAAAAGCGTCTGCTAAATGAATAAATGTAAATGTAAATTCAAAAAGACTGGAAGAAGTGGACGGCCATGAACATCCACTGACAAAGGCATAACCGGCGTGGTGCTGGTGTACATAGTCCCCTACTGTATTAAGACTTTTCAGTCTTCAGGCTTCCAGTGGTATCCGTACATAAAGGAGATGCAGTTCTCAATCACTGAATCATGAGACTCACATGTCAGTCGGCTCATCTGACATTTTTATTGGGAAAATAAAGTCTGCTCTGTTTTTTTTTTGAGTGAACACTCATAGCAGTGTACTCTGATGTTAAAATGCAGACCTACACGAAATTCGTAAAGGTTGGAAGGCCTGCGTTAGTTGACAGAAAGTTGTGGAACACTATTTACAGTAGCATGACAGTATGTGCAAACTGAGACGCATCCACAGACACAGGACGGTAGTCTTGGGAATCCACTATTCAGGCTGCTAAGCACTTCGACTACCTAGTACTGCAATGAACATAAGATGAAGATTTGGGACGAGTCCATGACTAAACAACTAAAACACACATTTGCCTCGTCAAGCACACACTATTATGGGATTTGTCCCAAACTGCATACTGCTACACTGTATATCAAAAGGATATGCCATTATATGGTACTGTAGGTTTTATACAACTTGGACAGACTATTAGGTACAGAATTGTGCGATTTGGGACACAGCCTAAACAGAGACTGGTACACACGTTTCTCTGTTCTGTTCAATCAAGGCTGGATTGTGTCTTATCCTGAGTCATATCCTTGACTGATATAAAAAACTCTGTGTGTGTGTGTGTGTGTGTGTGTGTCTTGTGCAACCACTGAGATTTTTAAAGCCTGAGGATTTCTGGAAAGAAAAACATTAATATAAGCAGAGATATCAGTTTGCTTGTACCATCATGTTTATGTAGCTCCAGGACACAGACATGCACACACACGTGCACACACGCTTGGTACATGTCTAAATAGTATAAATGTTACTACATTAGCAGTGTGTGCAGAGTTTAGTGTGTAGCTTGTCATTAAATTTTCTGCACAGTGAACACACAAGGTTGAAGTATTCATGTGTATGTACAATAGATCACATTGTTTAAGTATGATAATAATATTATAGATGCAAATACCTTCCACTCAGAAGGAGGCTGCCTAGGTATGGCAGATAAAGTCGGTCCCATTAAAAAGGCAGTATAAGGACAGCAGATTTCTAAGTGTCCTTATTTTGGACACATTTGAAGCAATCCCATAATTCACTTCACCATGAGAGTGGGCATTATTGTGGGAGAAACATGGCATATAGAACTGTTAATATGTTTCAAATACAACGATGTCCTCTGATCATATCTGGTAAAGGGATTGCCATGGCTATGACGTCACTTCCTGTGTACCACAAGGAGCGTCATCTTCTAATAACCATGGCGACTGGAGAGGTTATTGACAGCCATGTTCATTATGACTGTCTTAGATGAATGATTAATAAAACATACACCCTGCAGTTCAGCTTAATCATTCACATAGACACACCTTAGAACAGCACACAAACTGAGAGAGAGAGAGAGAGAGAAAGAGAGATCTGCACACACTTGTTTCTGTTAAAAACATTTTCCTGCTAATCCGTACCCGTATCAGTCTGCTGACCACCAGTAGCACTACATCTGAGATAAGTTGCCTACCCCTTCAGCTCATTGCTAGCGTTAGAAAAGACAACTGTGTGACCTGGTTCTGATGCTAGCATTTAGACCTCGACTTTGATTCGCTGCAACAGCGCTGGTTCAGATCAGTGTGGATCAATCTTTAGTATAAAACCAGCACCACCACACAGGAAGGAAATACAAACACAGTGTGCACTCTTACCTTCAGTGTAACTAGCTGACTTAGCTTACAGACAAGCTACAGTGAATAAAAAAAAATGTGTGGGGGGGGGGGGGGAGAAAACAGGAACAATAACCTGGCTGCACAAGTGCGCACACCCTTTTATAATGGGGCATGTGACTGTACTCAGAATTAACCAATCACATTCAAACTTATGTTCAAAAGTAATTATCCTACAGCATGCATCAAAATGACGTGATGCTCATTTACCCCAAATAAAAATCATTTGTTTCTGTAGGAATTACTTGACATTTTCTTAGTTTCATCCAACTGCTGAAGTCATGGACTGCAAAGAGCTTACAAAGCATGTACAGGAGCTTTTGATCAGGATGTACACTGAATGATGAAGATGAAGGCCATCATCAACAAGTGGAGAAAATTGGGCACCACTGTGTCTTTACGATGAACAGGATGGCCCTCTAAAAGAGACAAGCTGAAAACTTGTCTGCCAAGAGACCTACAGCAACATTAAAGGAGCTGCAGGAATATCCAGCAAGTACTGGTCACTCCCTGCATGTGACAACAATCTCTCGTGTTCTTCACATGTCTGGGTTATCGGTAGGGATGTGACAGTGAGGAAATTTTCCCACCGGTTTCCCTCTTCTCCCACTCACTTTTAAATCGCTTATGAATGCCCGTGTGGCCGTGCGCATTTTTCTTTCACGTTCGTCTCGTCAGTCAGCTCGCCTCACTCTCATTACGTGATAAGTGAAATATGATCTGTGCTGCGACTCTGACTCATTCGCCTCATGCTGAATTGAGCAGACGTGTTCAGCTTTAATTGTAGCGTCCATTCTCTAACTGAACTAAATGATATTTATTACTATAAAAAAGCTAAACGACAGTGGGGGCGGTGCCGCGGTGGGCAGGTGATGTAATCGGTGTGCGGCCGAACACCATGTAACACTGGTAACACCGAGTATCACAGCAAGCCTAGTTATCGGGTAGGGTGGCTAGATGGAAGCCAGAATATACATATATATCACCTCAAACCATGTGGCAAAATGTGTTATGGTCTGTTGAGTCCAAGTCAAAATATTTTGGGCATGGTTCTAAAAGAAAATTTTGGTGCAAAACCCAAAGAACACCATACCCATTGTAACGTATGGTGGTGGCAGCATCATACAATGGTACTGCTTCTCTTCAGCTGAGACTGAGGCTCTACTCAAGATACTAAAATCATGGATCGCTCCAAATACCAATGTGTTTTGGCACAAAATCTGGCTTCAGAAGAAGAAGATCAACACTTTGGAATGGCCTAGTCAGCAATTTTACCAAATTGCAAAGCATTTCCTCTTATCAATATTATAAGTCACGTGAATGCAAAATGTGGAAGCTGAGAAGGACCACTGGGTACTTCTATAGTCAGCTTTAGTAACTGCTTTATCCTGTTCATTGTCATGCTAAATACATACCCTATCCTGGAAACAATAGGCATGATGTGGGAATACACGTTAGATTGGACAACAGCCCATCACAGGGCATCATACACACACATTTACTCATTGCTTCACATCCAGGGTCAACTTAGAGTAGCCAGTCCACCTACTGGCATGTTTTTGGGAGGTGAGAGAGAAACTAGAGACCACAGAGCAATCCCATTGTGGGCACATGCAAAACTCCACACAGACAACCTAAGCACAGGTTCAAACTGGGGATCCTGGAGCTGTCAGGTAGGAAAGCTACTCGCTGTGCCACCCCATTTAAATCATTTAGATTATTCTTGCCCAGCTGTTTGATCAGGTACATATTAACAACTATTTTGCTCATTGAAATTGGCATTAAGCATCTATAGCACTGTCATAGAATAGAATTAGGTTTAATACAAAGAAAAATAGATGAGAAAAAACATTATTTCACTGTGGACTGAATAGAGAAAATTCTTTGTTTTAAACCTATTAGTCCCTATCATTGGGAGAACACTGGGAGAAGTTCCCATCAGTGGAGAATCCCAATTTTGCCAGAGCAATCCGGGAGCCAAGGGAGTAAAATGGATGGGTGGGGTGGTATTCTTTCTCTTCCCTGTCAATCACAGAGACACCAGCCAATCATGGGCATGTGTAAGGTTATATATGCAGAAGAGGGCAGATAGAACTTTTCTCCCAGTGTCATATGCTGCCCTCTGATGCTGTATCAGTGACAGTACAAAATATGTAGTTGGCGGGCTTCCTGTGACTCGGAGGAAGCACTTGCTAGTCTTCACTCTCCCTGGTTGGTAGTTGTTGTATGATGAGGAGAGCTGGCTGGGTGGTGTGAATTAGCAGGTGACAAAATCAGGGAGAAAAAAACATATCTATTAGTGTGGACAAGACTTCAGATCAGGGCTGCATTTGTCGGGGTGCTGGGTTGGGCTACATCTCAGATTTTCCCTACCCTGCCCCCATAACACTTGGCTCAAAACTTCTTAAAGACTTTTCCCCTCATTGTCAAGTGCATTAATTCAATTCAAATACAGCTCGTTGCCTTGTTTCATTCAGCCTGCATGAGCTTGAAAATAATTATGTTGAACTGCATGAAATGAAAATAATTATGTTAAAATCAACACATTGTCTCCTGCGCTTATTGTAAGTCTTAAAGTCTTAAGTCACATCTTAAAACGATTCAGGAACATGTCGGGTCTGGGCAATGGTGTAAAAAAAATTACTTTCCTTCGGATGTATAGGACATATAGAAATTAAACCCATGATTGTTCACTTTTAAGATACAATCTACCGGCAAACAATATTGCCATATTAACAACGTTGCCATAAAATACCATTATGACAGATCCACTACAAAAAACAACAACAAAAAACAGTACCACCGTACTCATCGATGGCTGTGCAGTACTGAAAAGTAAAATGAAATGTAAACAAATCATAAGGCAGGGAGCCTGCAGGTCCTCATTGTGATGCAAATAAATATTAGATTTCACTGGCAGGCATGACTATAGAAGATATTTTGACTGCACCCCCAATCTAGAAAGGCTAAATTCAGCCCTGCTAACAGATAGCAGTGGCAATGTCAGGATTCATTTATGTTTACATCATTTATCAAGCACCTTTATGTAGAATGACTTACAGAAGTCATTACACATCCTCATGCTAGTTCACTAGGTCAGGGACTGAGAGTACCATCAAGCTAAATCCCTGTTGGGGAGGATAGGAGAAAAGTACAGTATGAATGACAGTATGGACAAAGAAGATTCGAACTCACAACCTCCTTTGTTGGAAGCGAGATGTTACAGATTTATGGCACAAGAATGCCATGCGTCTGACATGTCCAGCATCCAAATTTGGCCAGAGGTGATCCTGATCATCTCTGGAAAAGGTACATGAACCTAACACTCTCACGAACTCTTTATTCAGCACATACAACACAAGAAGAGTTGCTTTGCTTTGCTTAGTGTATGTGAGCGCTTACAGGTAGTTTGCGTAAGTGCGTGCGTGCGCGCATGAGTGCGTACTTACAGGTAACGCGCGCGCCCCACGGTTTGCCGGTGCATCGCTACTGAAAGTCCGAACAGGCTTCCGGGTGTGCGTCCCTCTTTTACCACCGCAAAGCGCGAGTCCAGGTTAAAACCCGCACACACATCAGAATACATAATCACGAAAAGCACAGTCCGGACCGTCCGAAGTTGTGACGTCATTGTGCGGACCATCTTTAAATAACACCAAGTGCCTGGGGAGCCTTCTTCTCGTAACACGCGCGAGCCGGTTAATGTCCAAGTCCAAGTACTGTGAAGAAAAGGAGGAGAAAGCGCGTGCACACACGCACACACGCACACAGCCCCTCCCACGTGTGTTTGGTATAGGAGGAGTTCAAAAGGATCTCTCACGAAGAGAAAGCTACGACTTACTAAATCACTGGAAGGGGAGTCGGGGGTCTACAGGTACTCGAACATCTACCTTTATACCCCTTGATTTCCATAGTGCGCCTTTTAAAAGTCTTGTTTTTTATCCCCCAGACTTGCGCAGTGTCAGAATACTGGAACACGTGCTGGGAGAAATTCAAACTGCGCCTTCAGGCTACAAAAAAAGATCACAGTCACACCCGTGCAAAACGTGCGGGTGTGTAGGTGTGCATGTCATGCCTCCATCTATGTTTTCAATCGTGCTTTTGAAATTAATAATAAATAAATAAATAATAATATGGTGAAGTCAGCTAAAATGGGCCATCATGTAAAATGGACCAGATAAGGTTGGAGCGTCACAGTCTTTTAAGTTTTTACAGCCAATCACAATAACTGATCTTACACTGTTTTTACAACATTAGTTGACATATAACAATAGTTTTGTTTGGTCTAAGATTCTTAAAGTGGGTAGGGCACAGTGTTATATGAAGCATGTCAGAGAAATTGTATGGTAAGTGAGCATGGCATAGTAAATTTCATTCATCACTAATAAGGGTGATAGAACAATTATAAGTAAGCTTACCAATGAAGCAAACTCTCTATGAACAATGTTTTGACAGGCTCTTTTAAAATAAAACATTTAAATTTAAAAAGAAACTTAGATTTTTGTGAAAAAGTAATTTTAGGTAGTGGCCCATTTTAGCTTAACCAGCTAGCTAAAACGGGCCACAATTTTCAGCTAAAATGGGCCACATACACACACACTCTTACACAGAAATTGAGGGTGAAAAAAGGTTCATAGTCCTAGATATATATCCATACAAAATCTTTTTTAATATTTTGCGTTGCAGACAGTATGGCAGGAGGACAGGCAAAGAAAGGAAAAAGAGAGAGAAGAAGAGAGAAGAGAAAGGGAAGGGAAGATGTCAGTACAACCTGTGCAGAAAGGACAGAATGAGGCGTGCCATTAATGAATACCAGGAGATAGTTGAGAGAGGTCAAACATTAAATGTTCGCTTTTAGCAAGGGCTTGGAACATTCCAAAGACCACTTTGCATAGGCGCATTAGTGACAAAGTGGCTGGCTCTGGCTATGCATCTGGGAGGAAGCAGTACCTGTCAGTGGAATCTGAGATAGAACTGGCCAGTCTTATCAAGCTCCTCTCCAAAACAGGCTTCCCCCTTACCAAAAGAGATGTCCAGGGAATTGCATTGAATTATGCAAAGACCAATAATATCAAAGGCTTCTCTGAAGTAAAAGGCACTGCTGGGTATTACTGGTTTCTAAATTTTTTAAAGCGGAATCCAGACCTCAGCATCAGGACACCAGAGGTCATTTCAGCAGCAAGAGCAGCAGGGCTGAACCCTGATGTGGTAGGAAAGTGGTTTCAACAGTATGAAGACCTGCTGGAGGAACTTGCAATCAGAGATGTTCCATCACATCTTTGGAATTGCAATGTATTTGGCCTGCAAGACCAGTTTTGCTCTACCCCTGTGGTTGGGGAGGTGGGTAAACCCTGTGTATAGGTAACTGCTAAGGAGACAGGAGAGACCACAATAGTCCTTGCAGCATTTAATGCAGTGGGAACATTTAGGGTGTGCTGTTGTCAGTGCAAATTTGAAATTAATAATAAATATAAAAAAATAATAGGCCTAATCAAACAAGTAATATGTAACCGAGTTCTGGGGAGAAAGGAAGCAAATGGAAAATAAATGAATTCAAGCAAAAATGCATTGTACACCTTTGTTATGTTAAAAAAAGAACAAAGTAGATAAATAATTCCTGCTGAAATGATGCATAAAAGACACAACATTTATCACTACATTTACATTTGTGAGTGAAGACCTTATCCATCCAATAACTGTGGACTGTCATTTTGACAGTCAAAATGCAGAGGTTTTTTTTTTGTTTGTTTTTGGGGGGGTTTTGTGTAAACAACATTGTAGAAAAAAGTCATTCATAAGACATAAGCTATTTACACAAAAATCCCTAGTGTTGATTTAACACCCAGAGTGTTGAATTTACACCCTACAGTGTTTATGTAAGTCCATTGGACACAAATGAACACTCTGGGTGTTAATTCAACACTTGGGATTTTACTGTGTACATGAAGAAAATTGGGTTCACGTTGGGATTGGCAAAAGCTACAAGGGTTGTTTTAAAAAAATCTCCAAATGTAGTAGCTGCAGTAATTCTGTAGGGTCAATTCAGGTAAGGGACAGTTTAACTTAGCAGCACTTGTGGCCTGATAAGTGGAAGTCCAAACTTATGTTACTAAGCCCTTGCAGAGGAACTGCTTGAAAGAAATGAAACGTCACGTGACAGCATATACGGGGATTTGGTCATCATCAAACAGGAAGATCTTGAGGGTTTTTTTGTTGTTGTTGTTGTCTTTTTTTACATATACTTGATTGATGTGTATGCAGCATTCATGAGGTGTACTACTATTTAAAAAAAGCTTTAATTTAGTTCCAAATCACCTGCCTATGTTAATAATTGAATCTTTTCCAGATGTGCATGGTTTGGTCATTTGGAACAGCATGATTCAGGTTAATTGAGACATCCTTAAAATATAATAAGTGGAGAGAGGAAAAGTGAAGAGATATAATGGATGAAACACCCAACAACTGTGGTTAAATCTGCATTAAATTGTATATGAAGCATCTTAATAAGCAGAAGAATAAGGTAGATTGGGAAATATATGCAGAGTATGCAGAGATTTTTACTTTGTATACCTTGTTCATATAATTTTTGAGATCGTTGTTTAATGTGTGTTGTGTTAAAACTCCAGTGTTGTGCTGCAACTAAAACAAATGAATTTTGAAAAGTTTCTGACCTTTTACTGGTGGGGTTTTACTTTGATTATTACTCAAAGTAAAACCCCAAATCTGTTCATACTGAATTTGAGAAAAGATTGGTTATGAATTTGTAAAATACTGAAGATTTCCTAAACCCTGTTATTCTTGATATTGCTGTCAGAAATAGAATGTTACTTAATATTACCAACATCTTAATATGTAGTAAATTATACTTAGTCTACTACGTTTATGGAACATTCGAATATGTTGATGATGAATTGTTTTTCCAATCCTGCTGAAATTTGATTTATAGAGTATATTATTAAGTATGCTACAAATAAGTAAAGGTTTAAACATGTCATTGAGGATGAAAGTGAAAGCCAGTAAATTGTGTTCCAAACCACCAACTGAGCTGTCCCAAATGACCAAAAACCTCATTAATTTTTTTTTTTTTTTTTCTTGACAAACAAGTACGCCACACTTTTTTTTTTTTTAATTTAATGGAAAAATGTAGCTAGAGTCAGTAACTTGAGAATTTCAGACTTGCATCAAGTGTTGGGTATTTTGGAGGGTTTTTTAAATAGTAAGAAAGCTTAGACTGTCCCAATATTTTCTGAATTCATCATATAACAGGAAGCATTACCCAAGGTTATGGTTCTATAATAGAGAACCCAGGTGCTACTGTATCAAAAAGTTAACACACAGCCCTGTTTTTGGAAAGCACCGCCCAAAGAACAAGACAGGAAGAAGTGACTGGTGTTTGCCTTAACCCTTTCCCAGTTGGTAGAGAATCTTTCTTCATGTATTTACAAATTGAGACACTTTTTTGTTTGCCACTTCTCATACAGCGTTTTGTCTTTTGGTTGAGCTGTAAAAGATAAATGAGAAAAAAAAGTCAAATTTGGGTTGGATTAAACATTAATAGAGCTGTAAGGTGTTGAATACAAAGTGGAACAGCACTTCCTCTCTCCTTCTCTCTCTCCTTCTCTCCCTCTCTCTCCTCTCTCTCGCTCTCTCTCTCTAAATGGAAATAGTGACTTAGCCAGTGTTAAGCAATACTATACAGTGTTGTTATGGTTAGGCATTATTATCTAGTTAAACATTCCATAAGTTAACTCACCATCTCATGTGGATGCTGTGAAATTAAATTGAGTTTTAATGTGGAATTTATGGCATACACAAGCTTTAATGATGTATACTTGAAAAAGTGTGAGTGTATTCCATACCTGTCATGTCACAGCAAGCTAGTGACTCCATTTCCCAGAATGCACCGCAAACTACAAACATGGCTGACGATGACTTCAACTCCCAAACTACACACAGACACTTTCACCTTCCCCAGAAGACTAATCTCACACACACACCTGTTCCCAATCAGACTCACGATCACATCACACTTTAAAAGAGACTGTTCATGCACTAGACCTTTCAGAAGTAAACCATCAGTTGATCCAGTCTCTGTTGTTACCAAGCCGTTCTATTGTGTTACAACTCTGGTTCTGATTCTGTTTTGCCCTTGACTCTGATTATCTGCCTTACCTGCTTTAGTCTGTTTGCCTGATAGTTTGACTACTGCCTGTCCTTGTTGTTGATTTTGCCTTGCCCTTTGGATTATATTCTTTTCAATAAAAGCTCTTAACTGCACTTGCATCAGTCTCAACCTCCGTTACATGACATTACCATATAGCACACTGCGCATCTAAACATCTATTGAATAACTGGAAATTCAAACCTGAACATATCACATTTATACTGTATTATATTTTTAATATATTTATGGGAAAAATAAAACACACCCTCCTTCAGTTCTATGTGTTTATTAATCAGGGCCTAAATAGCAATTGTGTGGTCCTCACCAACTTCTATAAATAAACAAATAATCTCAGGTGACAACAACAACAAAAAATAGAACAGATTTCAATATATAGTAAACCAACATGCAAAAGCATGTAGGTGTGAAAAAACAAGTACACCCTATAATTCAGTAACATATAGAACCACCATTAGCAACAATAACTAAAAAAGTTTATCAATCTCTCAAATGGTTTTGGAAAAACCTTTGCTCAATCTTTTTTGCAACATTGCTTCAGTTCATTAATATTCGAGGGCATTCATTTATGCACAGCTCAATTAAGATCCCACCACAGCATTTCAGTGGGGTTGAGGTCTGGACTTTGATTTGACCATTCCAACACCTTGATTTTTCTTTCTTCTTTAGCCATTCCGATGGTGTGCTTGGGATCGTTGTCCTGTTGCATGACCCAGAGTTCATAGGATAGGCTCCAGATCCACTATGATCAAGATAAAGCAGGCCTTGAAGTTGAATTAATGAATTTTCTTATATCAAGGATTCAAAGCTTGAATTTGAACACATACAATACATCAGCACCCATTATTACCAAAATTATTGTTGGTGTCTCTGGCAGGAGATAAATGCAATTCCAGAACAATGTGATCGTGAGAGACAACCAAAATAAACAATAAGCTCTGTAGTGATGGACCACAGGAACTAGAGAAAAGCAATTACTGCAATTCTGTCTGATAGAATAATCAGAAAGGGAAAGATAATTAATTATTTTAAACAGGAAGTTGTTTAATCAGTGACTGAACTTTTTGAAGTGTGTGTGTGTGTGTGTGTGTGTGTCTGATTACAAGCACAAGAGTTACAGTTCCAAAATCAAAGCACAATCTCAGAACAAAGGCTGAGGCTATAATTATACTGTGAGTAATGTCCTTTCTCTCTCATTCTAATCATTGTGTGTCACTTACAGGCACAAATAATTGAGCCCAGAGTTCTTGCACATCGTTCTTGTTTTATGGGATTTGTCCCCGATTTATGTGCTCTTTTAATACTCTCATTAACTCCATCCCCACCCCTACCCCATACTCCAACACCTTCAGCTCAAAC
>JANDJT010000102.1:24097768-24118091 GCA_024331685.1 Stegophilus panzeri | reverse complement strand
ATATTATTATTATTATTATTATTTTTATTTTTTTTCTTCAATACCCTTTGTACGCAGGGTGTGTAAAGTGTCTCTAACAGTCTTGTGTGGCAGGAAATTGTCACAGCACAAGGAGACAGCGAACACATTCACACGCAAGCTAATCATCAAATCGTCAGCATTACTGACGCATTAGTAGCCTTGATAATGTGTGAAACAAACCACTGAGGGTAAAAAAAAACCCACATGGTTGTGTGACACACTGGATACACAGACACACACACACATACACAAACATTTTTATACGCATGCAATATTAATACATACACTGTGTTTAATTGTCCTAACTTTAGTACATGACTGTCACAGTTACTAGGTGAACTGAGATTCAGCTGTGAAACAGGTGTGTGTGAGGAAACAGAGAACTGAAAACAGCGCACCAGCATTTAAATCTGAAACTAACTTTTGTTCAACTAAATTCTGTCCGAACCTAAATAATAAAACCCCTAACCTTCCTTATAAAGTGATGAATGGTGAATGGCAGTGGCTTTTGCCTCCATTTTTTATACAAAGTTTGATTTGCTATCCAAATTCTGACATTGTCACTGTCACTATCACCCGGTGATGCGGAGCAAAAGCAAAGAGTACAATGAAGAACTCTATTCACCAAATCACAGCTTGATCTCACTACTGTGCTCAAGTAAGAACCGCAGCAGGAGAACCAATGCAGAACATTTCACGAACATGGGCTCTGAATGGGACCTTGGATCAGGTATCATTTCCTTTATCTCCGTTTATGGACACACACTCACAAACCCATCTGCATCTGCACCCATCTGTGTCTTGTGCTTTGTGTGTGTATTCTCTCTTTATGATGGTTACACAGCTTGGGAACTCGCAATTAAGAATTTCATTGCAAGAATTATACCCTGTATAGCTCTGTGGATGTGACAAATAAAGAATTGAACTGTTTTAATTGAGTATGTCTCTGTCTTATAGTGCTTTTCCACCAGACAATTTCTCTGATTAATACCTCTACTGAAATTGCTTGTCTACCAGCACAAAAATCTTTGGAAGGTAGGGTCTATGTGTAGGGTCTGTCAAAGTTACTCAAAAGTGTTGGGTTTATTTATTTATTTATTTTGGACGGATTTAAGAAACCAGCATTTTCCATATATCCTTCCATTTTCCATACAGCTTATCCTACACAGGGTTGCGAGGGCGCCTGGAGCCTAATCTAGGGAACTCGGGGCACAAGGTCGGGAACACCCTGTCACCCCATCGCAGGGCACAATCGCACACACGTTCACACTCTACAGAGACCATTTGGAAATGACAACCAGTCTACAATGCATGTCTTTGGACTGGGGGAGGAAGCCAGAGTACCCGGAGGAAACCCCCAAAGCACGGGGAGAACATGCACACAGGGCGGAGGTGGGATTCAAACCCCCAACCCCGGAGGTGTGAGGCAAACGTGCCAACCATTAAACAGCAATAAAAATTTTCTGATTAATTTACCCACAATACCATCTTATTATTTCTGTTTAGATTGATCTTACATTTCTTCCCCAAGATAAGTGTAAAATTTTCTGACAGAAATTTACACTAAAATAAATTTACCTAAATAAATTCCTATTTATTTATTTATTTGTTTGTTTGTTTGTTTATTTATTTATTGCACCTTAGTGCCTCCCAAGAATAATGTAGAAAGACATTCAGCCCTATTCAGCCGATTGCTTTTTTAAGTTCTAGTTTGTAATTAAACTTCTCTGTATTTTCACAAAATTCATTTTATTTAAGTATTATAATAAAAATATTGTCTTTTATTATTTTTTTTAATAACTTTTTGTCACAATTCTGTTTGGGTGCACTGGGTTCAATCTGCACTGTTTTGTGAAAAAGCGCTATTAGTTACCACTTCTAATTATAATCTCTACTTCATGATAGTGTGCCAGTCAGCCACTTTTAACTTACTTATAACAGCATACTGGTTGTTCTGAATGACTCATATTAAACTAACATGAGCCTAACAAACATGTGGTAAGTTGGCTAGCTAGCCAGTTTTCTGCCCAATGCTGCTTTTAGTCATGTGGTGTCTGATTTAATTAACACTGATCACTGAGAGGGCTGTGAAACAGGCTAACATGAGAGATTCAAAGACTAATTTATTCTTGTGCTATTGATGGCTAACACGAGTTTTCTAATTGTATAGTGTTATTGCTTGTGACTGGTTGCTATATTAACAACTGGTAAGGCTTATACATAATAAGCCCAAAAGTATGTGGACACCTGACCATCACACCCATATTTTTGAGGGTCTTCCCCCAAAAAGTTGGAAACACATGCCTTTATGCTGTAGCTTTATAATTTCTTTTCACTGGAACTACTGTATGTAAGTGGCCTACCAGTACCCCTGTGCACAAAGGGAGGTCTGTAAAGACATGATTTGCCAAGGTTGGTGTGGGAGAACTTGAGTGGCCTGCACAGAACCCTGACCTTAACCCCACTAAACACCTTTGGGATTAATTGAATTGGAATGCCAATTTCTTGCCAGACATCAGTGCCTGTTGTGCTTTTGTGACTCAATGGGCAAATCCCAACAGCCACAGTCCAAAATCTAGTGAAAATCCTTCTCAGAAGCATGGAGGCTGTTATAGCAGTGAAGGGGAAACAACTCAATATTAATACACATGGTTTTGGAAAGGGATGTGCAGTGATCAGGTGTCCACATACTTTTTGCCATATAGTATAACAATATTAAGCCCATGGGCTGGGTCAGGCCCAATAAAGGTTTATTCAAATCATCCTGTGGGCTAAAATAATAAAAGATTCAGAAAACAATTACAGTATATGGCCAAATGTATGTGGATACCTGAATATGACCCCCATGTCAGGACCTTTGGAGTTGGACGAATATGATTTTCTAGGACGTCTTTGTATGCTTTAGCATTATGATTTCCCTTCATTGCAACTAAAGGACCCAGCGCAAACCTGTTTCAGCATGATGTGCACAATGCAAGATTCATAAAGACATGGTTGGCCAAGGTTGGTGTGGAACAGAGGACAAGGCTTCAACCTCATTGAACACCTTTGGAATGAACTGGAATGCCAACTGTGTGCCAGGCCTCCTGTCCCAACATCACTACTTGACCTCACTAATGCTCTTGTGGCTGAATGGGCAAATCCCCACAGCCACATGCCAAAATCTATTGGAAAGCCTTCGCAGAAGTGTGGAGGCTGTTTTAGCAGCAATGGGGGAGGGGGACCCATATTAATACAATGCCTTTGGAATAGTATGTTCAACATGCACATATGGGTGTAATGGTCAGTTGTCAACATACTTTCATTGCCATGAACGCCTCTACTGACAAATCATACCAATGATAATTCTTCTAAAACTGATTTTTTTTTTTTTTTGTCTAGCCCACATGACATTTGACTAATTCTAATGTGGCTTGTTACATAAAATGACCCCTGGCTTATATTCTGCACCCATATAAAGAGGCTTGTGTACAGACACAATCTGTTTCAGTGCAATAGAAAGAAAACCAAGGCTTTGCTTGACAATCATGTAAGCATTGTTGTATGTGCATATATGATGTGTGTGTGTGGTTGTGTATTGTGGGCTGCAGTCAGAAGACGGGTGCAGACTGTGGCTGTCAGGCTTTGTGACAAATGAGCAGAGATGACTCTCTTCCCAGGGAAGAGAGTAGTTGTCCTGTGCCTGTATTATATCACACACACACACACACACACACACACACAGAGTAAAATAAAATAAAATGTGAGCTATGGGTGCATGTAATTAAAATAGACAAGAGTAAGCAGTTGCATAGACAGTGCGTCCACTCACTAAACATCCTTAATGGATTCTAGTCGAGGCCATGTCCCTGCAGTAATGATGTCACTGTCATTCTCTCTGTTTGTGTGTTCATGTGTGTGTCTCTGTGTGTGTGTGTGTGTGTGTGTGTGTGTGTGTGTGTGTGTGTGTGTGTGTACGCCATTAGAGAGTCCATTATAAGGGGATATGCTGAATAAGTAAATAAGAGCTTAGCATACAGACTCCATTCAAACTTTGTTTTGTAGTTAATCTGCCTATAAATAAAAACGGGAGTTTTAAAAATAAACTTTACACATTAAACATTATAGAAAATTTCACCACTAAAATATTCTGACTGAAATCTGTTCAGTTTAAATTCCAGCAGCCAGCTGATGATGTCATAAAGGGCAATGACCAGTCAGGAGGTTCAATTAAACATACATTCCACTGAACTACACACATCAAAACCTAATATATTACTCACTGTAATCACACTCTTTGTTTGTTTGTTTCTTTCTCATGGTTTCAAACGTTCTAACTATTATTTGGACACTGACCTGCTGCAGTGCATTGTGGGAATTGAACACAATATTCATTGCTCTGCATTCAGACAAGACTACAGAACAATATAGTGTAGAGTTGTAGATGAGGATTTTAAATTAAAGTGCCACTTTTGTGTATCTGGCTCCACCTAATGGATACCACGGGGCATAACACTTGCTGAGGTAATTAATTATCCATCCATCCAGCCATCCATTTTCTATACCGCTTATCCTACTGGGTTGCAGAGAACCTGGAGCCTATCCCAGGGAGCATAGGGCACAAGGCGGGGTACACCCTGAAAGGGATGCCAGTCCATCGCAAGGCACACTCACACACATTCACGCACCCATTCATACACTATGGACACTTTGGACATGCCAATCAGCCTACCATGCATGTCTTTGGTCTGGAGGAGGGAACCCCCACAGAACGGGGAGAACGTGTAAGCTCCACACACACAGGGCAGTGGCGGGAATCGAACCCCCAACCCTGGAGGTGTGAGGCGAATGTGATTACCACTAAGCCTGGTAATTAATGCGCCCAGTAATTAATCAGTACACCTGAAATTTCAGGTGTCTTATTATATTAGGACTTTATTAGCATTGTACCATAGAAGTAAACTGAACTCACTGTCATGTTCATGGAACCAGTTTAAGATGACTTGTGCTTTGTGACATGGCACAGTATCATGCTGGAAATAGCCATTATAAGATGGGTAAACTGTGTCCATAAAGGGTTGCACATGGTCAGCAACAATGTTTTGGTGTTGAGGTGCTTGATTGATATTAAGGGGCACAATGTGTGCCATGAAAGTGATCCCCACAACATTACACCACCACAGCCAGTCTGAACTCTTGACACAAGGCATGTTGGGTCCATGGTAACACTGTCGATGCCAAATTCTTACCATACCATCTACAGAAATCAAGATTCATTAGACCAGGCGACATCCAGATTACTGTCCAGTTTCAGTAATCCTGTGCCCACTGTAGTAAACTATATTATTTCTGTTCTTGCTCTTTGCTGATAGGAAGCCAAGCCTGGCAGCTTTAAGGTTTGACGTGTTGTGTGTTCTGAGATGCTTTTTCTGCTCACCACTATAAAGAGTGGTTATTTGAGTTACTGTACCCTTCCTGTTGGCTTGGAACCAGTTTGGCGCTCACTGGATGGTTTTTGTTTTTCATGCCATTCTGTATAAAAATTTCAGTTTCTGAAATACTGCACCAACAAACATCCCATGGTGAAAGTCACTGAGATCACCCCCCCCCACACACACAAACACACATTTTGATGTTTGATGTAAACATTAACTAGAACTCTCAACCCGTACCTGCATGATTTTATGCATTGTGCTACTGCACACACATACACACAATGACAACAATACTGTGAAATCCTCTGTGTAATCACACAACCTAGAGAAAGATGTACAGTTGAAGTTATAAGTTTACATACGCTTTGCAGAATCTGCAAAATGTTAATTTTATTTTATTTAAAAAGAGGGATCATAAAAATTGCATTTTGTTTTTGTTTTTTTATTTAGTACAGCCCTGAATAAGCTATTTCACATTACAGATGTTTTCATACAGTCCACAAGACACAATAATAACTGAATTTACAAAATTGAACCAGTTCAAACGTTTACACACGCTTGATTATTAATACTGTGTGTCGTTACCTGGATGATCCACAACTGTTTTTATGTTTTGTGATACTTGTTCATGAGTCCCTTGTTTGTCCTGAACAGTTAAACTGCCCACTGATCTTCAGAAAAATCCTCCAGGTCCTGCAACATTCTTTGCTTTTCCAGCATCTTCTGCATATTTCACCCCTTTCCATCAGTGGCTATATGACTTTGAGATCTTTTCACACTGAGGACAACTGAGGGACTGGTACACAACTATTACAAAAGGTGCAAACATTCACTTATGCTCGAGAAGGCAACATGATACATTAAGAGCCAGGGGGGTGTAAACTGTTGAGGGGGATGATCTGTGTAAATTGTTCTTGTGATTTTGTTTAAAGATCATTTTTTAATACTGACCTTTAGAAGCTACATAAGATATTTACATGTTTCACAGAAGACAAATTAGTAACAATTTATAATTTAAATCATCCTGTTCAAAATGTTACATCCCTCAGATCTTTAATGTAATGTGTTCCCTTCTTGAGAATTAGTGAATGTTTGCATCTTTTGTAATAGTTGTGTATGAGTCCCTCAGCTGTCCTCAGTGTGAAAAGATGGGACCTCAACTGTAAGTCACACAAGGCCATTCTGATGCAAGTCTGGAGCACAGGATTTACATTAAAGCCTTGTGGTTGAATTGATTATTGCTCAAGTTCAAATCATTGTGCTCATTGTAAATTGGCTGATATTAGCCTTCTATGAACCCCAGGGTTCATATAAACTACAGTTATATATGTAACTAGCATTATATTACCCACTGCATTTGGTGCAGACTCCACTGGAACAACTGAATGGAACCAGCATTTTCACCCAAATCCCCAGAGCTAATGGGCATTACGAGTACATTGTGATGCCAAATGGACTGGCCAATGTCCCAGCTGTGTTCCAGTTCCTGTACAACAAGTCTGAGGACTACAATTATTACCATCTTCTTTGACTGTCTTTATCTACTGCATTTATTCACTGTGTTCATTACCAGTTTTTCTTCAGTCACTGAGTTCATTCAGTGTGCTTGTTTGCTGTGTTATTCATTATGTTGGTTCACCATATTTATTCACTTTCTTTGTTCACTGTGTTGGCTCACTGTGTTTATTCACTGTCCTATTCACTGCTTCATCACTTCTTCATACTGTGCAATAACCCTAAATCCTAATGTGCCCTTTGAAGACAGCTGTCCTTAAGCAGAATTCCAAAATATACAGTATCCGTCATAACTACGCAGCGAAGGGGGCCGTGTGGAATAGTGTATTTCAAAGCACACACACTTGTGCAAAATAATGACAGTTTAATGACACTTTATTTAAATCATCAATGAACTAAACACTGTTCACCTGAATGGTATAAAAATATAAAACTATCATTTATGCAATAAAATACTGTAAAATACATTAATACAGTAAATGGTTAAGGTCTTGATCAGACAAGAATAAACTGATACTTGCCTGCTCAGGACCGTAAGCATTTAATAATTAATACTACAAATAAATTATTAACAAAAGGACTTTAAAAGTGTTTTAAATGTGACATTTGTTAAATAAAACACAGTTAAAACACAGTTTCAGTGATTATAACCATAATAATACTTCACTAAGTATTTTTGTAAAGGTGCCTGTGTGTCGAGATGTTTGAGGAAAGAAGGTGTTTTGAGAAACTACTCTATAAATGCATCTGGAATTAATTAATACTGGCAGCTTCAGAGACGTTCGAGTGTCTTCAGCCTCATACACAAACACACACAGAGGCACGCAGAGAATGGTGTTTATCGATCAAGAAGTACTCTCTCACTTTCCCCTCTCTGACTCTCACTCTTCAGGTCAGCGAAGACCTGTGTGAAGTAGCGTGGGTCAGCATTTAGCTTTAGCATGTTAGCGCTGGTGCAGTGAATGATCTGCAGACACCTATCCCAGAATGCATCTTTGTCCTGCTGCAATAGAAAGGGCTTTAGTGGGTACGATATCTCGCTGCCCATGTAAGAGTAGCTCAAGTATAGGCAGGTGAGCAGTTCTAGGCGCAGCTCGCGTTCACTCCCCACCTCCGCCGAGACCACTGCGCGGCACAGCATGTAGAGAAAGACCACGCTTGGCGGCGAGATAAAGGCCTGCTCCTGCCAGCCCTGCAGCAAGAGGGCACGGTCCACTGCACGCAGCCACAGTGCCGGGTCACCTGGTGATAGACGCTTGAGTCGGTAACACCGACGGCACAGGAACTCGCCCAGACTGCGCAGCAGCTCGCTGGTTGACGCCTGTACCAAAATCCGCTTCGATGATCTGGAACCTTCCGAGCCATCCTGATAATGATCCTCAAGGGCGGCGCTCACAACAATGTCACTGGTGGTTTTTGAATTTGGAACATTTAGCCCTCCCTCTTGCGCAAACACTGACAGGTTAGCATAGGACTGAGACTTCTTCAGATTTAGGTTGCCATCGAGGCTGACACTAACCCTAACGGCGCTCTCCTCCTGACTCCCTCCTCCTGCATCGAGCTTCTTTGACCCTTTCCGTCTTGCTGAAACAGCTACAATTCGTTTCCATGGAAACACGCCAATGACTGATGAGCGTTTGGTGTTCTTGCTGTTCTGTGCTACCTCGTCACACAGCGCTGCCTTACGGTAGCCTGGTGACACTGACAGCGTTGTTCCCATGATACTCAGCGCTCATACAGTGATGCAGGGGATGATTCTTGTCCCTCAGGCCAAGTCACAATGTGACTGCTGAACTCAGTCTGCACCTTAAACAAAGGTTGATTAAATTAACTCCCACTGATCATTAACATTCCAGGAGATATAGTGCAAAAATATGAACCATTTTTATAATCAGCAAAGACTGAATAAAAATCACAAACACCAATTGCAATCCCAGATCCCACTGATCGAGTGGCATCATCAGCCCACAATTAGTTATTTCTGTAGAAACAGTGACAGAGCTGTAGTGGAATTGTTATTTCTGTAGTAACTGAATCAGCCAGACACAGTGTGGTGATAGAGCTGTTGTGCAATTCTTGTTTCTATAGTAACTGAAGCAAAGTGCTTAAGTTTCTAAGTTTCTAAAGTAACTGAAACATTTGATTGTTATAATTCTGTTAAGATTCTAACATAATTGATTCAACTCGACGCAGTGCAGTGGCAGAATTGTAACAAAATAGTTTCTAAAGTAACTGAAACTCGTTATAGCATAGAGACCAGCGGCTCTGTGAAGTTTAAAACAATAACCCAAAGCAGTGTGGTTTTGCCTGACGTACTGTGAAGGTGTTTTAAACACGATAAATATTGTTTTAAGCTCAAAGTTCTGTGGATAGGTAGACCATTTTAGAATATAATACAAAAAAACCTGACATAGTGTGGTTTTGTCTGACATACTGTGGCAGTGTTACATTTTAAAATTGTTCATGTTAGTGTATTTGAACTTGAAAGGCCCGATGGAGTGTGGCTGTCCAACACAGCGAGACATTCAAGTTCAGAAGTCCGATGTAGTGTGACTGTTTTGTTTGTTTACATCAGATGTACTGGAGCTGTGAATAAATAGACTAACTGATATCTGAAAGTAACTAGATAACGTGTAGTCATTGAAACAATAAGTGAACAGCTACTGAATTACTGTACATAATTCAGTAAGATTTTGAGAATGGAAGAGCTGATCGTTAAGTACATCGCCAAGCATGGCTCACAGGGAATGCATGACGGGATAGAGAATGTTGCTGATAAGCCGTATGAGTGGGCTATCTCCCGGTTTGAAAATTATCTCAAAATGCCTAGAAATAAAAAAGGAAAAATTGCAACTGTGTGAGAGTGTGTGACAGGAATGTATAAAGACCTCTTGCCAACAGCATTCCAGAGGTATCATGGTGCTATAGCAACAAGCTCATCCACAGACCACCTAACAGAAGATCTACAAGTAAATCATCCCAGGGAAACCACGATCAGGCAAAATTTATTGGGATTTATGGAGAGTGTGCTTGGAGTTATCTGGAAGAATCTGGGAATATCCAGTTGGATTAGTGCACAAGAACTCTGCAAGAATGAACTCAAGCTTAAGGCCCTAGTGAGGCTGCAGGTTTTGCAAACAAATGCTTATATACAAGAGGGACTACAGGAAGAAGACGAGACTGTACTGGACGTTCACACCATTGCATTTGCCCTATCTGTCAACACTCGTCAAAAAAAACATTTTGCAACAATATGCAACTACGACCCTTCTCTATCACTTCTTCTCTGTCACTTCTCTATCCTTGTCAACTGTAGCCCGTTAAATTTCACCTCATTTTATACGAGACTAGAGTCAACATGGTCTATAGGAAATTATTACTTTCAATATGTAAATGTTACCCAACAGACAAGGTCATTCAATCCAGAGGAACAACTAGATTTTGGGGAAAATATTCCAGAATTTGATTTTGAGTTACAAAAACTAGACAATATGCTAATATCATTGATGCAAAAGAAAGATAGTCACATTGTTAAAGCACAGCAAGGTCTTGAAGAGAAGGACAAGGTTCTGACAAAATAAATGTATGACGGAGACTTAGCTATTGCCTATTTGGGTTTAATTTTGGATGTAACCTTCAAAACTGCTGTTTGCATATGTATCATCATTGTTTGCCAATGCATTATGTTATGCTGTATGTGTTCTGTACAATGCCAAATTGCAGATAACTCAATAATAACCATAGGACCTCCCCGCTGGCTGTGATGGTTCTTGAATGCCTCTCTTCCTAACCCAAGAAACATTTTATATAATACCAAATTATAAGAGTAATCCTGTGATAAGTTTGGCCTAATTGGAGGGAGCAGTAACCAGTGTGCATGAGGTGATGACTCAATGACGGGTAATATTCTCCAGTGGCCAGAGGAGGACAACCTAAGGCAGGGCTTCACTGCCACTGGGCACCTGCCTAATATGGGAAGTGTAAAGGGAATGGATGTGATGCTTCTTTTGGGCCAAGCGCATCAAAGGCATCAAAGGAGGGATTGTAAGAAATTACAGACTGCCTCTAAACAGATTCCCCTCCAAGGTAGTTGATGGAAAAAGCTTATCTCTTAAAAAGGCTGAATTATCAAAGGGACAATTTACTTCAATCTCCGCAATATATGTATAATACCACCTAAAGTGACATTTACTCAGTTATAGCATGGGAGCAGCAGTGGGATATCAACAACCATCCCTGAACAAAGGATTACGTGACCGTAATTATCATTCAGAAAGACATCTGTCTCGACAATCCTATCACCTCACCATTTGGAGTCACACCTATAATGACATCAGTACTATGAGAACAGAAAGTGCTCACATCAAATGATATCCTTAATTCACATTTAGAGTGAAACTTCATTTACATTACGTAAAGTAAACCTGGGGTGAAATACAGTATAAAATATCTGTGCTGATATTGTTTGGGGTTCACTTTAACTCAGATGAACCCGAAGTGCTTCATGTACTGTGTCACTGCCATGCTGCAATAAAGTTATTCTTCATTGAGATCTTCGAGAGTATCATCATTTTTTCTTAGAAAATGTACTTATGAATGTCGCAGGAAGTTCCTAAGGGGAGCAGGATAAACGGGTGTCACACTAAGACGTCATATGGAACATCTCATTCGGCTCATGCTGATATTACATTGTGCTATTATACAACTGTAAACTAATTGACGCTATAAGCTGCCATTGATGCAATTCAGGATAAAATCATAAATCTGACTCTTTTCTGATAGACATTGAAATCATCCTTGATAGCCATCATGATAGATAAATCTATTAGCATTTCCCCGATACTATCGTCAATCATCTGAAACCTAATACCGGCAATACTTACAGTCACAGCCATGATCTGTCTACCGGCCAAAGTGTAAAATTGTAGTGTAGGTGAAATAGAATAAAGAAAGCAGCAATGGACACAAATACAATAATAATGTATAAACAAATTTTACTAGATGTACAGTTACTGCATTCCTACAAGTATAGTGACAATACACAAATGTAGGTTCTCTTGATAAGCAATTATGTTCCAGTGGGCTAATCTACTTGAGCTATATTCACTCCCCAGGGTGGTGGAGTGTGGATGGGGTACGAGTCACTTACTGACAGCTGCGTCCCCCTGATTTTCAAAATGGCTGCCACGGCATTGCTAGAAACATTATACCCATAACTATATTAATTGTGGAAGCCATTGCCATTTTCACAATCGGGTTTGGTTTTTTATATGATCTGACACAAGCTGTGAAATCTGAGCTTTTGGAAAGTTTAGGGTACAACTGTTATTTACAGGTAAGATTAGCTCTTCCCACTTTACATACACACAGGAAAAAATTGTCATGAAGCAGGCCTCTGGAGATGGAGACACTGAAATTTGTATGACCAGTTATTTTTTACAGACGGTGGCAACGCAACCAACATTTTTAGGTTTCATAGTAGGAAGGCTTCATAAGACATGTATAAAATTATAAAATTATAACTTTTCTGCATTCATGACTAAGATCAAGTCCTTGATCTGTTAGAGCTAAGCCATAATAATAATAATAATAATAGGAAATGTGGCTAGTATATTATTCATTACTGTCTATTTATACACTATTAACTACAATAACATCTTTATTTTAAAACAAAAATCCATGTTACATCTGTCAGTGGTGTGCTAACTTCACCACCTAGCTAAACAGAACAGTGCTAGCCACTAGCTTAGCTTGCTAATGCTAACTGGATTTGTTACTCCAAATATTAAAAAATAGAAAGACTTTCATATACCATGTCTAATTTTGGCAACGAATAAGTATACTGTAAAACAAAAGAAAACAGAGTCGGCTATCGAAACTGCTGCTGTTGCAGTCAGATAGCGTAACTTTGCCTAGCTCATTTGCTACAGGGCCAAAAAACAAAAAACAGCCATGTTGGATTGTAATTATAAGGATAAATGGGATGTTTGTTACACTAAAGTTATTATTATTATTATTATTATTATTATTATTATTATTATTATTGTAGTGAAGAAAATAACAATAACCATACAACAGTAAACTGCATTATGTATATACTGCACCAGCTGCATTATTTGTATATGACACAGGAACATTAACGCTAGAAAATTTTAATTATCTCCCTGAATTTAAAAAAGTCTAATAAAGAAAGGTAAATGTAATATAATAATTTTATACACATGTTGGTTTAATTTCTGACCTACAAATGTAACATGACCCTAAGTGCATGAACACTAGCATCATTTTGTGATTCTCCTCAAAATTAGAAACACTGTCATATACCACATTTACTAATAATATATTTAAGGCCTGGCTCTTCCAGCATGGTCTGCTACCAAGACTCATGTGGCTACTGACTATGGCAACAGTGGAAGGAGTCGAGAGGCAAGTGAACAAACATCTTTGGCTCAGAATTCCACCAAGCTTCACGTCAGTAGGGCTATACATCAGGTCTGGACAGTTACAGCTACTCCTATCATCAGTGGTGGAAGAGGTCAAGGTGGCAAAGTGCAGGGCTGTGATGTTGTACAGAGATTTTAGCGATGAAAAGATCAGAGGTGCAGGTGTCCCCACAAGATCGGGACAGAAGTGGGCAGCATCAGTGGCAGAGGCAGAAAGCATGCTGAAGGTGAGGGACATCACTGGGAACCTGTGCAATAGGAGACAAGGACTTGGAACTACCCACTTCCAGCAGTGGGGGAAAGCAGACCCAAGGCAGAGAAGAGACATGATCTAAGCTAAGGTTCGACACCTGGAGGAGGAAGGGCTAAGGTCCAGGGCCGTGGAACTTGGAGTTCAAGGAGCCTGGACAAAGTGGGAACTGCCAAAATGGAAGATCACATGGCCTGAACTTTGGAGACTGGAGCCCTTTCAATTCTCCAATCAGTGTACGATACTCTTCCAACAGCACAGGTGTAGAATGAGGTAGGACCAAATGTGCAAGCTATGTGGAGGGAGAGGCATGTTGGTGCACATACAGGCAGGGTGTAAGATTGGGAAGATACAGATGGCATCATGAGATAGTTCTCAGAGTACTGGCTGACATCTTGGAGCAGGAGAGGCGGAAAAACTGCCAAACCTACATGAAACCGTCTCCATCCATTAAGTTCATCAGGGAGGGGGAGAAAGCATCCTCCTCCAAAAAGACCAAGAAGAGCCTCCTGCAGGCAGAACAATCATGGAAGATGTGGGTGGACCTGGGAAGAAAACTACAGTTTCCCCAGGTTGTCTAAACATCCCTGAGGTCTGACATGTTCATATGGTCTGTGGAGGTAAAGAGGATCATCCTGATGGGAAGACGATCCCATGGGAAGACGGATGTGAAGAGGCCTCGGAGAGGAAAGCCACCAAGTATCAGGACCTGGTCCAATAATGCAGGGACAAAAGATGGCCGGCCTGACTATTCCCAATTGAGGTTGGCTGTAGGGGGGTTCCCTGCACAATCCGCGTGGAAGACGCTCACAGCCTTGGGAGTAGTATCAAGGGAGATGAAGATTTCTGTGTGCAGGTTGGGGGAGGCAGCTGAAAGACCATCTTGCTGACTCTGGAATAGACAGGAGGAGTTGAGCTGGAAGCCAGGAGAAGATGGGCAGTGACTGGTCATCACTGCTGACCCACCAACTGGAGGGCGTTGTGGTTTATGGTTGAAACATCCGATGAAAGTTGGATACCACTTGACGACATCTTCTCCTGGCTGAAAGCTACAGTCATAAGTAAGTGACTGAAGGTGTTAGCATCTAGATGTATTCAATAGTTGTATACTATATATTTGAATACTAATTATTACTCTACTACTGCACTATTATTAGTCTACTATTGTACTGTAAAACAAAAGAAAACTGTTGCTGCTGCAGCTAGGTAACATCAGTCTTGCCTAGCTCATTTGCATTAGCTCGTTTGCTAAACTGACGAAAAACAGCCATGTTGGAATTGTAATTGTAATTATAAGGATAAATGGGATATTAGTTACAGTAATCTATTATTATTATTATTATTATTATTATTATTATTATTATTATTATGTTTGCATATCCATGCAACCAGTAAACTGCATTATGGCATTTCTGCACCAGCTGCATTATTTGTACTCTAATCTATGGCAGTGTAACACAGGAACTTTAACCCTATATTTTTTTTAACACAATTTCATGCCTTTAAGCACATGGTGGTTTAATTTCTGACCTACACACGCAAAACCAGCCTAATTGCATGAACACTAGCATCATCTCCTGATTCTCCTCATGAATCATTAATAACTTTAATATTGAGGTCTAATCCTGCATTACACGTTGTCCATGATGTTGAGCAAAATAACAACAATGATGCAGAAACAATACACTCACCATCCAGGGGGATTTCCGCGATAATGTTCAGTTTAATGCTCGTGCATGTTCCCGGTTGTGTTAAAGCCTCCTCTCACTGCAGCCTCGAATCAACGATCTGAAACCAGTAAAACCGTTAACGTGTGTGTGTGTGTGTGTGTGTGCGCTTCCACCAATTGCATTCTGCATTAAAGCTCTGCTTGCACGTGTCTCTATTTCTATTATCTCATATATGTTTTTACATCAGCACGCGCAGGATGCACATCTCATTTTGATGTCGGAAGCATAATTAAATCCTCCGCGCCGTTATTACCCATCTACATAATGACGACGACGATGATTAAATATGATGGTGGTGATGATGACGATGGTGACGAACAGCTTAATGCAACAAACAATAATAAAAAAAAAATCCAGAATGCACGCGTTAAAAGGTAGAGTACTAGAGAGGAGTAAAAGATATGACTCTAACCGAGACAGACGGGGAGGGGAGGGGGTATGATATAGGGAGCAGAGGCAGGGGAGGGAGGAGAGAAAGAGAGGGATCGAGAGAAAAGGAGGTGATGGAGGGATAGAGAAAAGGGGGGAAGAATAGGGGAAGGGAAATAGAGCCATACAGGTGATGTTACTATTTATAAACAACATCAAACTACTGTAACAGTTTGTGTATTAATCTCTCAGTTTAAATTCAAATGTGATGTCATCACACCACCCCATTGTTGGATATTTTTCTATAACAGCACATCCCTTTGTGTTTTGTTCCTCTTATACCATAGCAGTTTGCCAATGATTACAATTATTCGTTTATTAATGAAGAATACATTGTATATTTTCCCCATTTTTAGTTTAGGACATTTAATATCATAGTTACAGTAGCTAGTAGTTTGTGTTGTTGTTGTTTTTACATTCAAAGGAACCCTCATTCCATCAGCTGCCTCTGTTTTTTTTCTCTCTTTTGAAATTAATAAGACAAAAAAAATTGCAGTGCAGTTTGCATGTTATTGAGAAAATGCAAATACTCCATACAGAAGGCTCTCCCGTGCCAGAAATCTTACAGACAGTATAGCTCTGACAGTTGAGATTCCTTTCATAAATGTAAAGCAAACATCTCCTTACAGAAAAAAAATAATAATAATTAAATCCCTTTATTATTAGCCTTTATGTAATAATTATGTAGAGCACCCCCGGCCACACACACACACACACACACACACAAGTCCCTGAGAATTTGTTACTATACGCTCACCATCCACTTTATTAGGAGCGCCTGTACATTCATGCAGTTATCTAATCAGCCAATCATGTGGCAGCAGTGCAGTACAAAGAAATCATGCAGATACAAGTCAAGAGCTTCGGGTAATGTTCACATCAAACATGAGAATGAAGAAACTGTCTGATCTCTGTGACTTTGATCGTGGCATGGATGATGGTGCCAATTTATTTAATAAATTGCTGATCTCTTGGGATTTTCACACACAACAGCCTCTAGAGTTTATACAGACTGGTGCGAGAAACAAAAAACACTGAGTGAGCTGCCAGGAAGGACATAGTAGCTCAAATAAGCACTCTTTACAACTGTGGTGAGCAGAAAAGCATCTCAGCATCCACAGAACATCAAACCTTGAGGTGGATGGGCTACAACAGCAGAAGACCACATCAGGTTTCACTTCTGTCAGCCAAGAACAAGAATCTCTGACGTATGATCATCACCTGCACAACAACCACTTTATGTACTTTTGTTCCTACATATTTTTTTTAAATCTTATTTTATACATATGGGTGCTGTCATCTGTGTTCTCTGTGCATTGTCTGTTTCTTTGTCATTTGTTGTTTATTGTACTGCTGCATCAAAACAACATCTATCTATCTATCTATCTATCTATCTATCTATCTATGCAAAGGACTGTAGATGAGGGTTAGTGTTAAAAATGGGATTAATAGTGTATTCGGCTAAAGTTCATAACTTGTCAATTCCGACCTTCTAGGAAAAACTAAGAAAATGCCCCTCAACTCTGAATTCTTACTCAGGGACTGGGGTCTCCTCAATTTCAAGTTTAGCAAGTGACATCAAATCAGCATGGCTGTACCCAGCATCAGCAGTAAACAAAGTAGCACTTCTTACCTTTAAATGAGCTGTGCTGTATATACATCCAACATCAAAATCAACATACAGACATATCAGCTTGTTAAAAAAAATAACACTGAATATACAGGCCATCGAAGAGAATGAAGGAAAAGATTTAGTGCTAGGTTCAGTGTTCGTGCGGGGGGGCGTACACGACACGTGTTGAGACGTGTTGCGAACATCGAATTCAGTATTACCTTATTTTTTCCATAAAATGTTACATTTCCCCAGTTTAAACATTTGATATGTCTTCTGTGTTACAGTGTGAATAACATATGGGTTTATAAGGTTTGCAAATCATTGATTTCTGTTTTTATTTACATTTTACACAGCGTCCGAACTTTTTTGGAATTGGGGAGACAGAGAGAGAGAGAGAGAGAGCCCTCTGCTGGCCTCCGGCACTCACTCATTTACATCAGACAGTAACCGGGTGTTACAGGCTGAAGTAGCAGATTCACAGCACGTGCTTTCTGCATGCATACCGACCACTCCAGTAATTCTGACGCTGTCTGTGCACGTGCTATCTCCAGAGAACTCTTTCATGAGGTGTTTCCCAATACTATTTGACTCCTCGTTCCTAAGGTCTTCAGCACTTGACCCGGAACATATGTCGTATCAGTTGTTTAAATTAACCAAGACACCCGTATGTCACACATCTAAGTCTTTTTTTATTGTAGTATGTGACGTAAGGGTACGTTATAGATACTCCACAGACCCAAAGAAACACACCGACAATAAATAATACGACAAACAACGTTGGTCTGTTATAATGTATCTGGCCATTTGAGAGCGCTCTTGCACAATAATGTTTTACTCAGTGTTTACTCAGTGTCCTATGAGGTTGTTCTGTGTTATTCCTCTCCACCGTGTCCAGGTTCAGAGTCGGATGTTTGTACTCTCACTTCCGGGCTCTTGCTACGTCATTACGCACCCGTCGGCTTCATCTGCCGGAGCAAATCTTTACTGGTGTCGCGTTTTAAATTGGTCATTGATGACTGTTGCACTTTCTGTGGCTCACACCATGAGACTTTTCTTACTTTATTCTGTAACTGTGACTCCACCCGCACAATATGGCAGAACAATTCTTTGTGTGTGTGTGTGTGTGTGTGTGTGTGTGTGTGTGTACTGTTCTTTATTTTAACTTATTTATTCATTTATTTTTCTCTATATTTATTTGACTTTTACTTATTAACCAGATGTTTGTATCATTTTATTTATTGTTTTATTTATTTATTTATTTGTATCATTACTTTATTGCAATTAAAGCTAAAATAAAATAATGTACTGCTGAAGGGGACACAGCCTCATTACTCGTTCTGTTGCTATTGTATTCTGGGAATTTATATATTTCTGCTATTCATGCTTCATGGCCTTGCCGGTTTCCAGACGTTTCATCCTACCTGTCAGATTGTGCTAACAGGGTTTACTGCGCACGCGCACATCAATATTGCGTCATTTTTGTCCCGCTGAACACAACGCCCATAATTTTTTACTACTAGCGCGTGGACTTGGTTTTTTTGCACTGGAAAATCATCCTACCTGTTTATTTTATATTGGTATGACAATCTGATATGGTATTTTGCACTGTACAATCATCCTACCATAGCCTAATAAGAATGTTCGGCAAAGTTACACTGAATTATTTTACGTAGTCACAGAGGAGAAGCAGAAACAAGCAGTAGGATTTTTCGATGTGGTACGATGATGGATCAATAGATAGAGCTATAATTGTGCGCTACGGTAGGAAAATCTGACTAGGTAGGACAAATTGATAGAAAAAGGTACCTTCCTCGATTCCTAGCTCCTCCCTCTCTGAGGAAAGAAAGGCGAGGAAGCAGGAATAGCAGGATAGAATGATGAACTTGATATAATGATTAAAAATGGCGCATAGATGACACAGTGTCTTCTGAGCGCGTGCAATGGAAAAGTCTTCTCTCTCTCTCTCTCTCTCTCTCTCTCTCTCTCTCTGTCTTTCTCTCTTATAAACACGACATTAAAACAGTGCAGGTCAGGGCAGCATGCATGCGTGTGTCTTGATTAACCGGATCGCACGTACAGAGGCAATCTGGCTTCCCGTCTCGCGCTGCAGTTTTGTGTCGCTGTCCTCTCCTCTAGTGCTGAAAAGGTGCGCGTCACTTCTCTAGCGATGGGCCCGCCCCTTTCTGCATGCGCTATGCTCTGATTGGTGAATGTCACTGTCCTCGTGCTGGAATAGACAACGCTACTGATAACGACTTTACACGGGTCTAGACTAAATAAATACACTGCAGTAATTTGAGAAAGCGTATTAAACTGTTTTTTAGTGTCGGGATAAACAGCAAAAAACAGTCAGCAACCGATTCCTAAAAGAAATAGGCATATAGCAACTCAAATATCTATAATAATAATAATAATAATAATAATAATAATAATAATAATAGCCTAATAATAAAACACTCATAATGTTTATTTTTATGTTGTGCTTAATTAATTTAGATAAATAAAGAATCTTTTTTCATTTTCATTTAATATCCTTTAAACGTCTATAGCCTGTAAGTAAAAGGGCCAAGAACCTGTGTCTTGTGGACATAAGCTATATAAACAAGTAAATATATATTAAACATCCATAGACAGGCTTTTTAAAATACAAAATGCATTTTCTGAAGTGTATTTGACGATAATTGAAAATGATTTGTAATCAAATGCGTTGTGTTCTGCATGTGTGCGTTTTCAAAATATCATAGGCTACATCTTGTAAACTTGCACTCTCAAAGTATTTTTGTAACATTATTTTTTCGTACTTACTTTCGACACATTTACACATCTGTACATGAAATGAGGTGTTCATAGTGTACAAATTACTATTATTATTATTACTTTTATTCTTATTTTTCTTTCCTTGTTAT
>JANDJT010000102.1:24072036-24085897 GCA_024331685.1 Stegophilus panzeri | reverse complement strand
AACTTCATTTATGGACTTTAATGTTTGGATTTCTTTATATGTGTGGATTTCTTGAATTAATACCAAAGTCTGGTGAAAATGTCATGTGAATAACCTCACTGGAAATATATTTACTGAAAGAAATGTTGACGCATTCAATACTTATTTCCCCCACTGTATGTGGAGCTGATTGGGTGGAGTATAGCTCTAATAAGCAAGTGTGGTGCTGATAGGATGGAGTATGGAGAAGATGGGGAGGAGTATAGAGCGGATAGCACGGAGTGTGGGACTGATAGCGTGGACTGTGGATCTGAGCATGGAGTATGTAAATGACAAGGCGGAATGTGTGTGTATGGAATGTGGAATGTGTCTGAAATATGTAGCTTGTATGTTGGTGTATGGAGTGTGAAGAAGATGGTGGAGTATGGAGGTTTTAGAGCAAGTGTGTTGTGCTGATAGGCTGGAGTAGACTGGGTAGTCTGTTGTGGTGATATCACAATTTGCGATCGATTGATCAAATTGATCCTAAACTCGATCCTTGTTGGCCAGCAAAGGCCTGTTAGTCTGCAAAACTGGGACGTGTATGAAGTGAGATTTAATGGAGAGATTGGCTGGTTGCCAGTACTGCAGTAACTCCCTCTTCTGGGATTTATGGCGTTTTTGTGCCTTTCCTGTACCTCAGCTCAAAAAATATGTTTCCATCCATCCAAATGTCACTTGAGCAATTAGTGCATAATGGTGAAAGTGCATTTCCATCAACAAGATGGAATCATTACTCATAGGATAAAGCCATCACACCCATGTCAAACAGTTACCTTAGTTGGCATGATATTGTGAAACACTATTTAGCCCATTTGTCATGGTAACCATGAAAGTTTTATTGTGACTGCTGAATGCTTAAACTAACTAACTAACATGACTAACTAGCACTACACACAATATACATTACAGTACCATGTGATTTGGGACATGGCCATGCAAAAACAAGAACAAACACCCACTATATTGCGTGTGTGTGTGTGTGTGTTTGTGTGTGTGAGAGAGAGAGAGTGAGTGAGTGGTGTTATTAAGGCCTTAGTGGGTGGAGGATCTTGAAAATGGAAAATAGTTTACTCTGAGCGCAAAACCACACATATCAACACCACATTGCTCATCCATTTGGTTGATGGATATTCTGCTTCCCCTGCTTAAGAAATCTTAATGTTCTTTATATTTGTGTATGTAGATTGCCCTACTAAGTACTAAGTGTGTCGACAGGATTTTCATTAAGAGCGTATTGTAAATAAGATTCTTGGGATGAGCAAAATACAGGGAAGTGCATAATACATTAGATCAGCAGTTTTCAAACTTATCTGCAAAAGCCTGGTGTGGCTTTAGGCTTTCATTCAAGCCAAATAAGAGGCACACTTGATAGTTGATTGGAGACCAAGATGAACTGATTAAACAAGTGGAATCAGGTGTGACCTCTGATTCCTTGGTTCATGGTTGGAATGAAAGCTTAATGCCACACTGGGTAGTTTGGGCAGTCTTCCTGGCAGATCCTCTCAAGATCAATCAGATAGGATGGGAAGCATCTGTGAATTGCCATCTTCAGGTCTCTCCACAGATGTTCTATGGGGTTTGAATCAAAGATTTGGCTGCGCCACTCAAGGACATTCCCGAGACTTGTCCCGAAGCCACGCCAGCATTGTCTTGGCTGTATGCTTTGTGTTGTTGTTGTTGTGGAGAAAGTTGAACCTTCACCCCAGTCTGAGGTTGTGTGTACTCTGGAGCAGGTTTTCTTCAAGTAGCTCTCTGCATTTTGCTGCATTCATTCTTTCTTCAATTCTGACCAGTCTTCCTGTCCCTACCACTGAGAAGCACCCACATAGCATGATGCTGCCGCCACCATGCTTCACCATAGGAATGGTATTAACCAGTTGATGAGCAGAACCTGGCATTTGCCAGATATAGCACATGAAGTTCAGCCCAAAGAGTTACATTTTTGTTTCATCAGTCCAGATAATCTTTTTCCTCATGCTCTCAGAGTCCTTTAAGTGCCTGCCATATGCCTTTTAATCAGCAGTGACTTCTGTCTAACCACTCTACCACAAAAGGCTGATTGATGGAGTATTTCTGGTTGTCCTTCTGGCAGGTTCTCCCATCTCTGCTGAGAACTTCTGAAGCTCTTTTAGAGTGGTCATAGGGTTCTTGTTCTTTTCACTACAGGTGGACTCCAGTCAAGTTCTAGAGACAGCTCAAGAAAATAAAAATAAACAGATGTACCTTTGTTCAGTTTGGAGTAGCTAAGGATCTGGCTGCTTAGGTTTGTCATATTCCAGAAAGTCAGAAATGTTTCCCGAAAAGGTTTTCTACTTCAAAGCTGGGATGCAGTGCTGCTGCTAGTCAAAATGGGGTCCTTTAAGCAGCATTTCATTATAATGCCTTTGCACAGTACATGGGCTACATGAGTCATATGGAGTGGTGGCTCTATTAATAAAAGCGTATTTCTTTTGTGTATTTATGGCCAGTTTATGTAAAAATATAGATTTTTGTATGGAAATAGGTTTTAATTTGTAGCTTAGGAAGGCAGTGTTTAGGTCAGCTACAGGAGCAAACCACTGATGATAGACATAAAAAAAAATTAAGAGTATGCCTCCGGTGCTTCCTAGTGGCACAAGATTTGTGGGTGGGAGGGATGACACTTTTCCACTGTCAAACAGAGTGACACTAGCCAATCGTGAACTCCTGTATGAGGATGGGGTTAGATAGCTCTTTTCGCCGAGCATGTAACATTGCATGAGAAGTCAAAAAGATGCAGTTAAGAAAGGAGGAGAAAGCACGTGTTAGCGTGTCACCCTCCGCGGTTGGCATATGATAAGGGAGAGCTGGCTGGTGAGTGACCAAATTGGGGAGAAAATCTGAGAAAAAATGCATACGTCCTATTTGTATCTGTATCTGTATCTAAAATTCTGGTTACATCCCTAGCTTACATACATATCAATAAAATGGTGCAGTGTGCTATATAGTAAACAGGGTGTGGTTTGAGACAGAGCATCAGTTTTGTGATTAATAACAGTGAGCCCCTTTATACTCATTGAATTAATATTTGATAAAGATAATTACAGTGTGTGGGGAAAGTGTTGACAGTATTATTTTATTACAAATAAAAGATCACCTTCTCACCCCTCCACATCACTTGCTCTCTTTCTGTGTGTCTCTCTCAGACGATGCAAGCGGCTCGATGCCCTACTGATGAGCTGTCATTAACAAACTGCGCAGTGGTGAGTGAGAAGGACCTGCAGTCTGGACAGTGAGTATTACTGTAATATAACATACCATATTTTATTAAACAGAAGACTGATACAGTATTTGGACCAAAGAAGGCATTTAAATAACTACGACTCGTAAAAATGCTGAATTCTTTTTGTATATAGGTAAGGATCTTTGAAAAACAGTGTTGAGCAAAAGTAAAGTAGCACAAATTAAAGAAATAAACAACAACTGGAAAAAAAAAAAACATTAACGAGAACAATAAGAGATGTTCCTTTTATCTCCTATTTTTGAGGGAGATTCTCAGCTACATAGAGGAACCCATGGTTGTTGAATGTTTGCACAAGTTTTGAAGAGTCTGAGAATTTATTAGATTTTGTAATTGTGAAAAAAAATTAGAGCATTAATATATAAACCAGTGATTTGCCTCACAGCCAAAGCTATTATCAGAGCTGCTGTTACAGAAACACCCTCTGACCAATCAGAATTGAGAATTCACCAGTACTGTGGTGTAATCTTATTAAATTTAATAATTTAATTGTACGCCATACAGCGGTGATCCTGAGCTCACATCTGTGAATTTTCTGTGCATGTTCTCCATGTGCATGTGTGGGTTTCCTCTGGGTTCTCCAGTTTCCTCACATCTCCCAAAAACATGCTTCAGGTGAAATAGTTAAACTAAATTTTCCCTCGGTGTTTACATGGTACCAAGGTGTATCCACCGTGACCCTAACCATGAGTGGTTACTAAAGAGGAATGAATGAATTAGTGATTGTGTAATTCTCATCTTTCTGTAGGCATGTGAGTGTTAAAACCACTCCAAACCACAAGTTTGTGTTCACAGTGAAGAGTCACCACACGGTAACACCTGGAACTGTAGCATTCAGCTTACCACAGGTATATATAAAGACACACACACACACACACACACGCACGCACACACACACACACACAGTAACACATATTTCTGCCAAAACACTTGAATTCACTGGATTCTAACTCACAAACATATGTCAGTGGGGCCAACACTTTTCTACTGTGCCACTCAAGAACCCTAGAAATTAATTTATATTGAGGCTACTTACCAAATGCTAGGCTTTACCCTTAGTTAGTGTTCTTACTAGTTAATCAGCTATTTTGAGAGTGTTCGGGCTGATAGAGGATGTGTGTGTACACTTAATCACAGCTACACAGGAAACAGCAAGTAGTTGATTAACTCGAACAGTATACTGTGTTCTCAGGGTTTTATTCAGAGTTGAGTTTGACATGTACCGTGAGGATTTAATTAATAAATTGTGCAGATTGGCATTCAGACCTCAGTCATAAGTACACAGAGTTTGCCTAAAACAGATGTGTCTCAGTTACATGTAATTCTGACCTTCTGGACATTTTTACTGTGTGATATTTGCGAAGCACCCTATTAAGTCCAGTGCCACTGTCTGACAGTTTGATGTAACTACAATATGCAGATAGATAGATAGATAGATAGATAGATAGATAGATAGATAGATAGATAGATATACTTTATAGATCTCATGAGGGAAATTGTTACAGTATGTTACAGCAGCATAAAGAATAACAACAAAATTAAAGCAGAATTGCAGATCTGCAAAAAACACTGAATATTAAATAAAGATATGTATGTGGTCATCACATACAATGTCAGTGGTTAAGACATTGGACTACTGATTCGGAAGGTCATGGGTTCAAATCCCAGCACTGCCAAGCTGCCACTGTTGGACCCTTAATCATTACATTTACATTTTTGGTATTTGGCAGATGCCCTTATTCAGAGCAATTGAGGGTTAAGGGCCTTGCTCAAGGGCCCAGCAATGACAGTGGTGGGGTTTGAACTCATGACCTTCTGAGCAGTAAACCAACACCTTAACCAAAAGGTGAGAGATAAAAGTAAGTCGCTCTGGATAAGGGCATCTCCCATATGCCGTAAATGTAAATAAACAGTATGTACAGATGGTTGTGCAGTAGTGGGTTCACCTATCACACAGAGATGAGCTGTTGTACAGTGTTATTTCCTAAAAGGGTCCTTATGGCAGCGGTGCTGAATGAATTTGTTGGAAAATGAGCTCTGCTGTCTTTGTAGTGTGTCATGAAGGGGCTGGGATGGATTGTCCATGATGTCGAGCAGTTTGTTCAGTGCCCTCCTACTCCTCAGTGAGTCAAATGTCTTCAGGTTTTATCCAATGATAGTTTCGGCCTTGCGAATGAGTTTATTGATCCTGCTGAAATCTCTGACACCGATGCTGCTCCCCCAGCAGACCACAGCATAGTAGATGCGATCACAGTCTGGTAGAAGATAGCCAGCATCTTGGTGCATACATTGACAGATCTGAGCTTTCTCAGAAAATGGAATCTGTCCATCCCCTTCTTGTACACAGCATCTGAGTTGGTCCCCCAGTCCAGTCTGTTGTTCAAGTGAACACCCAAGTACATATAGTGTCACAGTAAAACCTATATTTTGGGCTGTAAATACACCCAAAATACTATGAAATGCCATTCAAGGCCAATATTACATACATAAATATGACACAATTCATTAATAGTATCATCTCTGTAAAGTCCAAGAAAATGGCATTAGAGGAGACAGCATCTTAGAGACATTGCTTATGTGGAAGACTATACTCCTTTTATTAAAATTATAAACAATATTTAATTAAAGTGAACTCCAAGCGCTGCTTGGTCAACGTGTCCTTCAAACTTTGGGCAGTATGTCTCTGAGGTGTGAACTACACACAGGTGATTTTCCTAATTTGAATGGGGCACCCAGAAAATTGACTTAAGCAGCTGCGTGACCCGACTTGGAATACGAGGACGTTTTCTCACATATTGACTTAACTATTGGACTGAAGTCACAGACTCTGAATACAGCCCTCACTGTAAATTTTTTAACCTGTTTTATAAAAGCTCAGGGAAATTACACTGTGCTTTATCTCTCTGACAGAGGAAATGGGCCGGACTCTCTATTGGACAGGAAGTGGAAGGTTTGAATTATAAGAAGGCTAATATTTTGGCATAATTTATTGAAAAATGATTGGTTTAGAATTAATTTTATTTTAATTTCTCCCCTGTTTTTAGTAACAAACTATAATTTTGACAAATCAAAGCAGTGTATCGGTGCAATGATGATCGAGATCGACTTCCTGCAGAAGAAAAGCACTGACACATCCCCATATGATTCCGATAAAATGGCGAGTGAATTCATTCAGCAGTTCAATAACCAGGCCTTCACCGTGGGACAGCAGGTACAAACTATTTTATATAGTACATTTATTATTTTACATAATTCATTAATTATGTATATATTACACTTGTGTAAAACTATTATTTAACTCAAATTGGCTTATGGTCAGATAGAATTTTTGACTGTTTTGAAAAGCGTTTTGAATAGTTCTTGTCTCCAAAAACTATATATTGCAACATTTATTTATACTTTTTATATTTTTATTATTATTGTAATAGTTATTTTAATTATCATGATCCTTTATTGTGTCACCTTTCAGACTTTAGTTTAATTGTTCTAGTGATAAATGGGTATCAGTTGGGCATAATCTCTAAGTCTCTAAGTCTAAAAAACTAAGTCTCCTTATTAGTTAATATCTGAACTTTGTGCATAGTTAAACATGGCAGATGTTCATCACAAAGGAACGCATATTCACAGTCCAGGCAGTCCAAGATCCAGCCAGACACCCAAACAATGGCTAGGACAGCAAACGAAAATATTAAATAAAGAAATAAGACTTAGCAATAAAGAGAGAAGAAAGCTGAAAATGTCTTATTACATATACACATGCAAGACCCCCACACATTAACCAGACAGGAGTATAATTGCACAGATTCATAAGACAGTAATGAGAAGAAGATGTAAATTGCAATCAGATGAGGCCTTTTGGCTCAGATCAGTATATCAGCAACTATAAAGGGCATGTTTAGTGCAGAGCTGGAAACCAAGAAATGAAACAGGAAGGTCTTCTGACAGTAAATACTGTGTGTAGTTTTATTGGTCATACTGTAAAGCATGTGGAGCTGCATTTAAAAATAAATAAGCTGTACAAAGTAATTATTATTATTTATTATTATGGGAATGCATAATGTTAAAGGTGCCGTAACTAACATTATTTACTGCATTAGGTAATATTACCAAATCATGATCTTAAGCATTAATAAACCACAAGTTATCAAATGTTAAGAAAGTAAGGTATCATATGCACTAATTATCGTTTGTTTAAATGTTAATGAAATACATCTGCATTGACTAATCTTAATTGAATCCATAACAAAAAAAAGCATCAATTAGCAAAAATTAATTTATGTTCCATAATGTTGATAACTTACTGTACTGTACTCTGGTCTCCAGGTGTAAATATTGAAAATATGCCAGTTAACATTTCGGTTAATGATGGTCAATGTAGATTTAATTCAGTTCATTGATGGTATGACTGATTGGTTAATGCAAGTGTTGATTTATTTTTATTTTTTGCTTATTTGGTTAATGGTTTAAAATCAATAAATACAAGTGTTAATTACTTTGTTGATGTTACTTATAGTGCATTGATGTTGAAGCTCATCTTTTGTTCTTGTTAAATAATGTTAAATAATGTCAGTTAAGGGACCTTCAAAGTAAACCATTATTGGAGGGCCAGGCACCTAATTTCAATGTTGTGAAATTTGGCACACTAATTGGGGAGGGTCTACGGAACATTGTGACCAAATTTGGGCCAAGTGCTGCCCTGCTCTAGCACCACCATCGGGTCAAATTTGTCACACATCATCTACAGAGTAAGCCTCACAGAAGTTATTGAAAGAATTTTTAATATTTAAAAATTGTTCTCCCATAACAGACAAATTCAAATGCAAATGCATGAAGCTAAAAATTATTCTTGAATCCCTTTGCCTATAGTTATGGCTCTGATTTCTTGTGATTGCTTATGCAAAAATTGTAGTGTGCCTGTGAATGTGCAGCTCACCGAGTCTGGGTGCTTGCCGCCCAGAAATGTTGCTTTAATTATTATTATTATTATTATTATTATTATTATTATTATTATTATTACAGCTACTAGTATCTATACATACTATAGATAGTTCAGTATTGACACACTGATTGTGCATGTATGCGTCTCTGTTTGTGTGTGTGTGTGTGTGTGTGTGTGTGTGTGTGTGCGTGTGTGTGTAGTTGGTTTTTAGTTTCTGTGATAAACTTTTTGGCCTGGCAGTGAAGAACATTGAGGCAATGGATGCGAGCATACTGAAGGGAGAGACAGCAACTGGAAAAAAACAAAAGGTTTATATATCTCTCTGCCTATAAGTCTACTAGTCTGTTTATAACAGTTAAGATTTTAACTCTTTGTGTATTTTGTAATATAATAAAAGGACATAAATAAAACGATGAGTGTGAGAACATAACCGTAACAGAAGTTCAGTATCTTTGATTTAACAAAACTAGCTACATTGTTATTTTTGTTAAACCTGAGCAACAACCTGTTTGTTTAAACACAGCACAATCACGTCACAGCTTTATTTCGATTTTTTGTATCTGTACAGATTGAGATTGGTCTGTTGGTGGGAAACAGTCAGGTGATCTTTGAGAAAGCCGAAAGTTCCTCCCTTACACTTGTTGGTAAGTTTTGCTTTATGAAGACAGTTTTAAATGTGAGCTTGAATCTCACACACTGAAATATGGCCTCTTTCTCCATTTGTTGTACATCAGGAAAGGCCAAAACCAAAGAAGCACGTCAGACAATTATTAATCCGGACTGGAACTTTGAGCGCATGGGCATCGGCGGCCTGGATAAAGAGTTCTCAGACATCTTCCGGAGAGCATTCGCCTCACGAGTCTTTCCTCCTGACATAGTGGAACAGATGGGTACACTCAGTCTTATTACATTTCAGCTCCTCATGTAGTCTACTACTGTCCTGAATCAGTTATTACTTTTCAATGGAAAAGTACTGGTCAAATAATACAAGTGAATCCCCTAGTGTAGATACTTTCTTATAAGACAGTGAGAAACAGTGATCAGGAGGGTCACGAGTAAGCCATGCACAAAAACAAAACAAAATCGGCTCATGGCAATTTTTCCCACATTGTTGATGTGTTTAGACATGAGTGTGTTCTCTGTCTCACTCTCTGTAGGTTGTAAGCATGTTAAAGGTATTCTCCTCTTTGGTCCTCCTGGTTGTGGTAAGACTCTGATGGCGAGACAGGTCGGTAAGATGTTGAACGCCCGTGAGCCGAAAGTCGTAAACGGACCAGAGATTCTCAATAAGTATGTCGGAGAGTCTGAGGCCAATATCAGGAAACTGTTCGCCGATGCTGAGGAGGAGCAGAAGAGGGTAGGTAACAAATAAACACACAAACAGGCTCACACTTACTCAGTTAACATCCCAGGTTATATCTGTGATGGAAGTGTTCTTATTAGATTTGCCATTTGGGGAAATTTGGAATGGAGTCTTAATCTTTACTCCTTGTCTTTTTGTGTTAATAAATTGCTCTCTCTCTCTCTCTGTATCTCTCTCTCTCTCTCCCTGGCACACGCACACACTTTGTTTGTGTGCGTGTGTATGGTAGTTGGGTGCTAACAGCGGGCTGCACATTATCATTTTTGATGAGTTGGATGCCATCTGTAAGCAGCGTGGTACAGCAGCAAGCAGCACCGGAGTCCATGACACTGTGGTCAATCAGCTGCTGTCCAAAATTGACGGTGTGGAGCAACTCAACAATATCCTTGTTATAGGTATACAACACAGACACACAAACAAACATTACACTACACTACAGTATGTAACAGTGAGCAGCACTCTGATTGTATTCATTCTGTTCCTTGATTTCATTGTACACTGAAGACAATAAAGGAGCTTTATGTCTGTCCGTCTGTACTTTATTGTATGTTACTGTGCATTCCATAATGTCACTGTATTTCAGCTTTATCCCTCATTGAACATCAGCAGCTTTAAACTGATTACGTTTCACACTTCTCGTTTTCCTCTGTTGTCATTTTACAGGAATGACTAACAGACCCGATCTAATAGACGATGCTTTGATGAGACCCGGCAGGTTTGAAGTGAAAATGGAGATCGGTAAGATCTTAATAACATCTTTATAATACTTTCCTCTTTTATTATCAGGTAGAACCATTTTTTTTTTAATCAACACTTTTTATTTCTGTGAAGAATCACAACAGTTGTCTTTCCACTGCGGGAGTAAATAATCAAAAAAGCCAGTCACATCAAAATCTTAAGTAAGGTTGTCTTGACAGTTATATAGTATATAAGACAAAAATTTAGAGAGGACTTTATACCTATTTTATCAACCAAATTCATACCAGGGTGCAACTAGACCAGGCTGAGGTCTAAAGAAATGATTGATTCATTGACCAGGTCAGACATATTAAAAAAGACCTTTGTTGAGGCCAAATGTCATACAGAGGCTCAAAGGTCATTCAGACCTCTGCAGAGTTGTGTTTTCATCCCCTGGCTAATAGGAGAAACGGCAAGAAAGCCTGCCTCAGAGACTAACCAGTCTTACCTTTTTAATCAAACTTTATTGAATAGATTCAACACTCACAATACAAACAATCATACATATTTACAATATAGAGATACACATATTTGTACCATATACAAAGTATATATAAAATGCATACCTATCTGTACATATGCACATATTTACACCTATTTACACGATAGGTACACAACATGTATACAAAAAAAATTCCATACATTAGGTGAAGCCAAAACTCCCCAGCAAAATGTAATCAAAAATCCAACATACTCAATCTATAACAAAAAAAAGTGTTTGATTGACTAATTTATGGTGAAAATGCAAATTCAATGTGTTTCATTTCAGTTAAGGCACGATAATGAAGTGCAATAGCAAATGGATTTGCTATTGCTTTTTAAACATGGCAGAACCATGTTCAAACTTGTTAAACACTGAAATTGCTCTGTCAAACAGACTTTGCATCTTATTTGTGTTGTTCATGAAAATGCAATTTTAAATATACATTTTAAAATTGAATTTGAATTATGTCATAAATTCTGCACACTTCAGCATCAGCATTTTCTATTTAGCTTTCGAATTTGAATAAAGTCCAGAATATGCTGACATACTTTTCACTTGGATATTTTTGGAGATTACTTACAAACCACCCTTCCACACCTCCATTGTGTAATCCTACTCACCGTGTCTCATTCCCTCGTTCCTGCAGGTCTGCCAGATGAGAAGGGTCGCCTCCAGATCCTCAGCATTCACACGGCTAAAATGCGTGAGTTTAACCTGCTAGCGCCGGATGTGGACCTGAAGGAACTGTCAGTTGATACAAAGAACTACAGTGGTGCTGAACTGGAGGGATTAGTGAGAGCTGCACAATCAACCGCCATGAACCGACACATCAAGGTTAATAACACAGCAAAGAGAAATACAACACAGTAACACTATAACATACACAAAAAGCAAAACGAAAGCAAAAAACAAATAAATAAACCCAGTTGAACACTGAAACACGATAGGGTGACATCCCGAAGTGTTTTATTCTTCTTTCATCACAGCAAACATTTGCCAACACTAATAGTTTGATTATTTACTAAAGAACGACATGTTGTACACTATAGCCATTTATAGTTACATTTAATTATTTGGAACATCCATGGAACAAGTTATTTCCTGTTTCACTTGCATTATAGCAGCTAGAAACAGTCATTTCCTCAGTAGCCTCTCCTTTTATTTCCCTCTCTTGATGTCTCTTAAAGTTCCAGCTTTACCTCTGACTGTTACAAAGCTCTGACACTGGAGTCTCCTTCTAAAAATGCTAAATAAACATCTCTTCACAGAAAAAAATCACCATATCAACAATTACAAATGTTTTTAAAAATCTGTTTATGTGGCACGCCTGACCATACTAGTCATTGTTCAAGTTGCTACTATGGAAATTATAATGTATTCAAAGAAAATTTATATAAATCTCCAATTTGCCTTGCAGCTGTAACTGTGCATGGTTGTATTCGGGAATTTTGGGAACATGTGGCTGCTTACATTTGGGCCACAACACCGTATATTGCCATAACCGGTTCTTTTATATCTAAGCTAAATATTTACCCAGCAATTATCTGACATCTGAGCCACATTTGGGAAAATGTGCAACCCTCTATAACCATATGTGCAACAATTGTGGTCCGATTGTGTCCAGCTGAAAGTGCTCTGTCTTTCTCAGTGTTCCACTGGTTTATGGGGTATGTAAAATCGTTGTTGAATGTGTGTGTGTTTAGGCCACAGCCACAGTGGAAGTAGACCTGGAGAAAGCTGAGAAGCTGCAGGTGTGCAGAGCTGATTTTATGGGATCGCTAAACAACGACATCAAACCTGTGAGTAGGATATAGCATTATGGCTCCCGCATTTCATCTGCTTCTATTTTGAGTGAATAGTGCTCAGTGGTTCATTTTTTCGATGTTGATTTTGTTTGTTCCAGGCGTTTGGTACGAATCAGGAGGATTATGCGAGCTACATTATGAACGGAATTATTAAATGGGGCGATCCAGTGAGTCACGTGCTGGATGATGGAGAGCTGCTTGTTCAACAAACCAAGAACAGCGACAGAACTCCGCTAGTATCCGTGCTGGTTGAAGGTCAGGATAAATCACATATATTTTAAAGATACATATTTAGAAATATAAAAGAATTGGATCAGCGAGGCTCATTATATGGCCTATGGAAGAGTCAAAGTTTGAACAAGACAGTCAGTAACATTAGCTAGCATTAACTCTTCAGTAAACCAAAGCAAGGGTTGCTCAGTGATTATGGTTCTCGCTTACTGTCCAGTAGATTTTGAGTTCAAATTATAAACTGTAATTCATAGCTGACTGTGCACTCTGACCTCAACTTGCAAATGGGCTGGAATATGCTAACTATACATAAATGCGATAATAAAGACTGTCTTTCTTTCTTTCTTTCAGGTTAGTTCAAGGTAAAATCCACCCTGAAACACATTAAATATGTTTATATTGAAATAATTGTGATCATGTTGGTGATAATTTGTAGGTTGGTGCCGTATTTTCATTATTCAAGTGGGAAGTTAGTGGTTTTCTGACATGCTGATGACACAGTGCAACGTTGCTAGTGCAGTTACAATGGCATTTAATAGAAGAAGAAATTTCAGCGATCTCAAACAGTTAGTCAGGGGTGGGTGGGTTTTTTTTCATGCTACAACAAAAGAGCTTCTTTTCTCACTCACCATTTTCCAGCAACATTCAGTGTCATATTATTGAGAAAACCAGCATAGAAGAAGTGGAGATATCGGTGCAAACGCTGGACTCCAGGTTCCAGAATGCAATGCGGAATACGATGAGGTTAATAACAGTATTAGCATGAAAGGCGAAGCTCTGTAATCATATCTGTCAAATGGCATTGTTGGTAATATAGGAAACGGTTGACCAAAGTGAGAATAGACCAACATATTGACGAAACATATTGAACTTTTTATGTAAAAAAGTCAACTTATTAATTGTAATCATCAATATGCAAATTGTTCTGGGTGGATTTTCCATTTAACTACAGTATCTCACAAAAGTGAGTACACCCCTCACATTTTTGTAAATATTTGATTATATCTTTTCATGTGACAAC
>JANDJT010000102.1:24052012-24068155 GCA_024331685.1 Stegophilus panzeri | reverse complement strand
TGAGTTAATACTGATGTCTGGTGAAAATTTCATGTGAATAGCCTTGTTGGAAATATATTTACTGAAAAAAATGTTGATGCGTTCAATACTTATTTCCTCCACTGTAATATTGCAACATTGACATTCAATGGATCTTCAGTAGTTTCTTCATGTAAGGCTTATTTAGATTGTTTCCGGCCCAGAAATTTGCTCCGCCCCCAGACAGTACAGAGCTCCTCAGCTCTGTTCAGATCTACAAAGCATGCATAGTTTTAATAGAGGTGATGGGATTGGCTAATGGGTGGAAAGGCTTATTAGTGTTTTCATTGTGTTTTCATTCACCTCGCCAATATTTTGTAAAAAAAAAAAAAAAAAAAAAATGTAAAATGACAAACTGCTCCTTAAATGTTGGTTTGTTTTGTTTTTTGTAAATGTCATAATCATCAGGTTGGATGAGAGCAATCACATCCTAATTTAACATCTCCATGCCTACTGGTAAGACAACTAATCATAGAAAAGCTGTACTTTTAGAGTAGATATATTAGAAATAGTAATAGTAATAGGTAATAATTTGATTAGTTAATTTATGTGTGATAAACACTGAACACTTCAAGCTCGAACTGTAGTGCAGTTTAGAAGCTGATTGGCAAACAACCTGTTGGGCCTTAATGTCACTAGTTTACAATTAAAAAGCTCAATTTTAGCTCCATTTGCCAGTTGTCATTTTATATCAAGTATAGATTCTTATTTACAATTTTAACAAATTTAAATGACTTCTGCCATCATCTCTGAAAGAGGCCCATGTTGCACAGCAGAGGTATTCAAACTGTGGGAAGTGCAGGTGAGGAATGAGATGGAAAATACCAGAAATATTTAAAAGACTGTACCTGCCAACCTGTACGTGTTTTTTGTAGGCGCTCCATATTTTCAACATCATAACGTGCTCCAAAATATGCCAAAAGCTGTCTTTTTTTCAGGAAAAAAGAAACCAGCAGATGAGCCAGTTGACATTTGTGCAGGCGTTTTGAACTCGCTGATTTAGACTGGTCCAGGAATGAGTCCTAACACCCGAAAATGAATTAGCATTTTAGCACTTCCAGTTCCATCGTTCCCGAAGTCAGTGGGGGTTTTTTTGAATGGGTTTTTGGTTAAATGCCTGAAATGAGGTCTGTGGTTAATACAAGCTCAAGATATTTTCACGTTTTATTCTACAACATCAAATACATCAGTAATACCCGACTCGTGATTTTTTTAAAGCTTTTACGTGTTTTGAAAAAGACGGTTGCTAACAAGTGGCTAAATGGGACTACGGAGGTTGTCGGGGAAATTAAACGTCATCACGCGGAAGAGGAAAACTCATCTACTACAACCTCGATGTGTTAATACTCATGCTCTTGCAAACTATTCCAACTCAAACTTTCCAACTTATAGATTTATCTTTTTATAGTATTTTCAATAAAGATTGAAAGAGTTGTCGGGAGTTTTTTAGTTGTGACGTTGAACTCGTGATCGTGGTGTAGTTTGTTTATAGCCTAACTTTAGCTTTTTACTTCTGGCGATTGTATTCAGGCTTCAAAATTCATAAACGTTGTGGGCTTTTTTGTGAAGATTATCTTGATGAACAAAACGTGTAAGAATCATAAACTTTTATTTGCCACAGAGCTTATTTTCTGCAATAATCCAAAAGGCAGTGGAAAATCCTATTGGCTTTTTGTCACAGGAACCAGGGTGATGCTAGCTTCCGGGTTGGCCTACAAAAATACATCATCCTTGCAGCATTCTGTTAACTGACACTCTATGCAAGCCTTGCTTTTTGTCAAGGTGAATTGAGAATGTTTTGTGTTACAAAAATGGTCCAAAACAGCACTTTTTGACCAAAGGCGAACATTTTGTTAAAAAAAAAGTTTAAATACACCTGCAACAAAGTGTTAAATGCATCACTGTACAAATGAAGTGGATGCTAATGATAACTGGACAGTGGTTTCCACTCATGTGATGGTTGGGGAGGAGTTGCAAGTTCTGGGAAGTGAATCTCATGAGGGAAAAGTTTGAATTTGTCTTCAGGGGTTTTTTTCAGACCAGCTTCTTGCTTAGCTAATCCTTGACTAGATTAGCAGCTGTTACTTTAAACACCCTGACACATCCTAGTGTTTTATTCCTCTTACACCACATCAATTTGCCAACATTTACATTTTTTCATTTATTACAGAACGACATGTCATACTTTTATTCATTTATAGTTATTTTACTTAACATTGTGGAATGACTACGCAGATTTGGGCCAAGATGCGTCCTGTGACATCATCATAACATGAATTTAGCCAAAGCCCCCTTGGATTCACGTGTATCGAACATGAGTACAGCTAAAAGTAAATTCAGCAACTTTCTATAGAAACAGTAACTAGTGTCGATGTACACAAGAAACAGACTGCTTATTAGCAATTTATACAAACACACCTTGCTTTGTTTGTAGCCTCACTGCTTGCATGTCGGCAATATAGCACACAGCATAATGATTTTTGTAAAATAGCTATAAACAAGAACAAACAGGAAGTCGGTTATCATGACCCGACTTAAATATTGCACACAAGACAGCAAAATAGTGTAGAAATAGGGTTATAGAGTATGACAGTTTTTCTCTCTTTCTCTTCAGAGATCACGGCTTCTAAGAGGAAAGAGTGAAGCTCCGGCTCACACCTCATCATTCTGTACCCTTCGTCGTAACCCCCTCACACACACACACACCACAGTGTGTGTAGTGTCTTGTGCTTTGTGAACTACTGTTCTGGATATTTAATAAATACAGTATATAAAGATGTACAAACTCATCACTATACACACTATTCTGTATTGTGCATGTGTGTGTGAATGTGTCATATATTTAGAGCTTCTATATCATACAGGTGGGTGATATGTGAGTGAAATCTTGAAATCTAAGTGCGTAGTTGTGTTGTAACACACATTGACGATGTTACATTGATGACTGAGTTGTGGTGTACATTTACACTGTGTGCTGTGTGTGCGTTTGTGTGTGTGTGTGTGTGTGTGTGTGTGTGTTAGAGCTTTAATCAGGACTGAAATGTTGATCGTGATAACGTTCTATCCGACCCGACCTGGCCCACCACACCAGAGACTAAGAGATCACCAGAGATCTAATCTGAGATGAGATCTAATCTGCATAACGAGTCATCCTAAATTGAATTTTAAAATCCAACGCTAGTATTACAGGAGCACCTCTTAGCACTGGTTAGCAGATCTTTACAGACTCTTTTTTGTCATATTTTACCACTCAACCCCTTGTTCATACATACGAAATGATTGTTAAACGTACATCTAAAAAAAAAAACTTTTTTAACTGCTTTAAAAGTTACAAGAGTCACAGATGTTCACTTGTGCTTTTATTGTCTGTTATATGTGTAAGCTAGCTAATTTAGAATAATTAGGTGTTAGCTAGCTAGCTGATTCTCTCTGCAAACTTTAGCTAGCGATGTTAGTGCGCTAGAGTTGGCTGTTTTATGTGATGAGGTTAATTAGTCTCAGCTCTCTAAACCGCCATGCAACTGAGTAACTGTGTACACAATGTCGATGTGGAGCGCTAGAGCTCATTTGTAGTTTGACTAGTCTGCTAACTTTTAAACAACATTGTCAACCCTCGCACATGAACACTACAGAACACTTGAGTTCAGGGGTTTTCATTTAAATGTGTTTTAAATGCATGATTTAAACTTGTGCTGTGTGAGCTTTATTATGGAGCAAACTATGGGCTGTAAGGGACAAAATGCAAGTCAAAAGCTGTTAAATGTGTGAGTGTGTGTGCGTGTTTAAGTGGTGAGATGGAAAACTTTCAACCTGAGAAGTATTTGACATACTAATGGTTCAGCCAGCCAGCTCAAGCTCTAGTGTGTGTGTATGTGTGTGTGAGTGTGTGTGTCCTGAAGCCAGTGTTTATATCACCCGAGTATTTTGATGTGTATAAAATGAACAATCTGAAATATAATATCTCTCTCCCTGTCTTGCTCAATGTCTCTCACGTTCTAAATCCACCGTGTGTGTGTGTGTGTGTGTGAGAGAGAGTGAGATTGTAATGTTGTTTGGTGTGCATTAATATTGTTTAGTAATGATCAGTGGTGACTTATTTATTTGGCTTGTGTACTGCTCAGTGATTAGTGCTTGATGTTCAAAGATGTGATGTCATGAATATTAATATTGTGTTACTGCAATAAACACACACAGACAGAAACCATGGCTCAACTATCATGCAAATTTGGATTATTATGTTAGTTAGATACAATTACATTTACAGAGCACTTTTCTAGTCACTCAAGGTGCTTTACATTGGGGGGGGGGGTTTAATGACCACAGAGAGTCAGGACCTCAGTTTAACATCATCCAATAGACAATGCTGTTTTTAACAGTATAGTGTCCCCATCACTATACAGGGGTATTAGGACCCACACAGACCACAGGTTTGAGCACCCCCTGCTGGCCTCACTAATACCACTTCTAGCAGCAGACTTAATTTTCCTCAGGTGGTCTCCCATCCAGGCTCAACCCTGCTCAGCTTCAGTGGGAAACCAGGCAAGAACTGCAGGGAGATATGGGTCTGGCACATGGCTTGTGGCTTTTGAGTGTGTTAATTAGGAATTCTCCAAATGCAATCTGGGAATAAATAACATGGTTTATGCCAGAAATGTTGCATCGCCATATCATGTCAATTGTTCCAAGGATAGGCACTGGATCCACCGACCAGGATGACCAGGATGACCAGCGGTTACTGAAGATGAAGGAATGTCTTTTATCCAGTAAAATGTATTGGGAATTAAGAGTTAGGGTTTAGGGTTGCATTGCTCAAATGCTTTATTGATACCAAAAGAAAAAGAAAAAGAAAAAAAGCCATTGCCAAACAGAGACACGAAATGAAACAACCCAACAATTATTCATTCACTCACCTTCCTTCTGTAAACACTTTATCCTGGTCAGGTTCATAGTGGATCTGGATCCAGGAACACAGAGTGTGAGGCAGGAATACAATCTGGTCTATTTAGCATAGCCAGTACACCTACCACTATTTCTGGGAGATGAGAGAAACTGAGGAAACCTGGAGGAAACCTAAACAAACATGAGGAGAAAATGCGAAACTCCACACAGGAAGTAATCTGACCTGTGAATCGAACGGGGACCCTGGAGCTATGATGCAGCAACACAACCAGCTACTCCACGGTACCAACAAATAAAATTTGAAATTCAGCTTTTTTTTAGACCTTTAGTTATTATATACAGGATGTCCCAAAAGTGTCCATACATAGGGGACTATGTATGCCAGCACCATGTCTGTTGTGCTTTGTCAGTGGATGTTCGTAGAGATGGTTGGTCCGCAATAAAAAGTGTTAATTTCTCCTATGTATGGAGCCTTTTGGGACACCCTGTATTTTAGCTCTCTAGTCTCCCGTTTGGTTTCATCCCATATTTAATTAATTAATTAATGAATGAATGAATGAATGAATGAATGAATGACAGACAGATAGATAGACAGATAGATATGGTTGTACCATGATCCTGACCACGATAAGGCTGACTATTTCTGTTTATGGTATTTAAATTCATTTGAATTGGAATTATTTCTATAGCAAATACAACATATCAGAAGACAATTACACATGGCATAAAACAGTAAATAAAGTTGAGTTTAGTTGAAGTATATCAGCCAACCCGTACATGTAGTGTCAATTTGTAAGTTTTGTACATTTGAGATGTAGAGGTCTCATTGGTTTTGAGTGACCTGTAAGCAGACACCTTTCATTATTACTGAGAGTGCTTTGCATTAAAGAGCAAAGATTTCAACAGTCAGGGGGAAAAAACATGAACAGACACAACTATGACATAAATACAAAACACTGACAAAATGCTATAGTTTATTTTACATTTTTACACACACAGAGATGAGATTATATATATAATGGGCCCATTAGAAAAGTCCTAATGTGCACAATACCCCACACACGCTTGATCTCAAGTTCTCAACACGTGGAGTCTGATTTAGCGTCTTAGTGGTGTTACAGTCCCGTCTGACATCACATCCTGTTGTGAGATGATGTATTTTCAGTTATTAACTATCATACCAGTCCAGGAAGAGCAGAGAGAAGGAGCACATGACCAGGAAAAAGAGGATCCAGACACGGAAACCTGCGTTATTCTTAATTGCCTGAAAGATGAAGGGGATATTTCACATTAATGTATAATACTTCAGAATATGTCATGCGTAATGCTCTTGAATATGTAATCGAGGTTTTATGTTTATGAAAGCCTAACAAGTGTTTAAGGGTTTATAAACAGTATCTTGAATTGAGAGTTTAAGGATGTGTGAAATGAGAAAAGCACAATATCCATTCAAATAAAACATTAAAAGCTGTGAATTGAGAGCACAAAGCAGTATCTTTAATATATCTGTAAGTAATGAGGTATCTGTAAGTAATACAGAGTATAACTAGTGTTAAGAAAACTGCTTTGTGTGTATGTGCTGCATTTGTGCATGAGTGTTACCTCTCGAATGTCTTCATTGCCTTCTTTAACGTTTTCTGTAGCTCCAACAACCAGCTGATGGATATTATCAATTTCTGTCTCCTACATCACACACACAAAAGACACCTTAATTCTAGTACTGTACGGCTCATGCACCCACAAATAAGCGCACAACCACCCACACACATACCTGCTGCAGAACTTTCTCACTAAAAATCTCCTGCAGCCGAGAGATCTCCACCACCTTACCTTCAATCTGCCTGTAAACACATACAAGGATTTACTGAGTCTCAATAAAATACAGTGCTGTGAAAAAGTATTCATGCATTCTGATTTCTTCTGTTTTTGTGTACATCTCATCCTAAATTGTTTCAGAAATTAAAACTAAATCTAATATAAAACAAAGGCAACCTGAGTAAACACAAAATACAGTTTTTAAACGACAGTGTTATTTATTGAACAAAAAAGTTATCCAATAACATCTGGACCTGTGTGAAAATGTATTTGCCCCCGTAGTTACTAACTCCCCAAATCTATGTCACTGCATTCACAATGGGGTTCAGCTGGACTAGACACAACCAGGCCCGATTACTGCAAATCCTGTTCAATCAAATCAACACTTAAATAGAGCTTTTTCCAACAGCATGAAGTTGGTTAAAAGGTCTTACCCAGTAACACACTATGCCAAAGTTCAAAGATATTCCAGAAATGAGGAAGAATGTGATTGAAATACATCAGTTTATGGAAGGGTTACAAAGGCTCTGGGACTCCAAAGAACCACAGTGAGAGCCATTATCTCCAAATGGAAAAACTCAGCACAGAAGTGGCCGACCTTCCAAACGTCCTCCAAGAGCACATCAACTACTCATCCAGAAAGTCACAAAAGGACAACACCAAAGCACCTACATGCCTCTCTTCCATCAGTAAAGGTCACTGTTCATAACTCCACTATCAGAAAGACCAGGGGCAAAAATGGAAGAGATGCTAGGTGAAAACCACTGCTAACCCAGAAGAACATTAAGGCTTGTTTGAATTTTGCCAAAACACACCTTTATGATCCTCAAACCTTTTGAGAGAATGTTCTGTGGACTGATGAGTTGAAAGTGGAACTGTTTGGAAGACAGGTCCCATTACATCTGGCGTAAACCAAATACAGAATTCCACAAAAAGAACATCATACCTATGGTTAACCATGGTGGTGGAAGTGTGATGGTGTGGGGATGCTTTGCTGCTTCAGGGCCTAGGCAACTTGCAATAATTGAGGGAAACAAAATCTGCTCTCTACCAGAAAATCCTAAAGGAGAATGTCCGGTTTTCAGTCCGTAAACTGAAACTCAAGCGCAACTGGATTATGCAGCAAGGCAGTGATCCAAAGGATAGGAGTAAGCCCCAGTCCTAGAAGTAAGTGAAAGACTGATCTCCAGTTATCTGGTTGCAGATTTTAAGGGGCAATTAGTTTTTCAGATTAGAGATAGGTGTTGGATAACTTTTTTTTGCGTTAATAAAATAAATAAATAACTGCATTGTGTGTTTAATAATGTTACCTTTGTTTTATGCTGCATTTCATTTGAAGATCTAAAACTATTTATTATAAGATATACACACAAAGAGAAGAAATCAGGATGGGGGCAAATATGTTTTCACCGAACTGTATATACTCTTTCTTTACTGATGCCTTCAATGACATTTGTTTTGATAACAATTAAGACCTTATAGAGTTTGCCACTGTTTAGCCTAACATAGCTATCTAGTTTATTCAGAGCAAAATCAGTGACTGCTCAGCACAGGCTAGCTATATCTTTCTGAACAAAACAATAATCAGCATGGGTAGTTTAGCCTGGCTAAAAAGTAGACACACACTAAGGTATCCACTATGCTAAAGGTCTTATTCCTGCTAAAACAAGCATCAATCCAGATCCTATTCCTGCCATCCTGAGCCTTCTATCCAGATCCTACTCCTGCCATCTTTAGCTGTCAAATCAGATCCTACTCCTGCCATCCTGAGCCTTCCTCCCAGAGCTAAACCAAATACTATATGCCTCTATTCCTGTTTTGAGGCCCACAAGCTGCTGCCCCTGTTCAGATCCTACTCCTGCTACCCAGATCTTACTCCCGCTCTTTTGCGTCTTTCATGCAGATCCTACTCTTGCCATACTAGGCCTTCCATATGGACTCCTGCCATCCAGATCCTCTATGCCATCCTGAGATTTCACACCACATCCTACTCCTGCCATCCCTAGCCTTCAATCTGGCTCCAGCCGAGACATGAACACACAAGCATGCACACACAAGGTTTCAGAAGATCCTGCTATCCAGATCTTAACTGCTTCACACAGATCCTACTCCTGCCATCATGAGCCTTCTGTCATCAATCCAGGTCCTACATGCACTATCCTGATCTTGCCATCCACATCTTACTGCTGCTATCAACATCCTATTCTTGCCATTCAGAGCCTTTCATCCAGATCCTATTCCTGCATGTAAGGCCTTCCTGACTAACTGCCAACTGCAACAAACCTGTCTCCTAAACCTAATTAATGTCTGTAAGGCTGCTTTAAGATCATCTGTATATTAAAATGTGCTATAATGGAATATATTATTTCTATTTTATAATTAAAAAGTGCTTGGCACTTCCACACAGTACTATGTGGGTGTGTGTGTGTGTGTGTGTGTGTGTATGTGTCTTACCTTACTTCATCCACCAGGCTATTCATCTCACTCACCAGCCTCTGATTCTCCTGCTCAAACTGAACACAGATACACACATCAATGAACAGGGTGACGCAAACTAACTGTGTGTGTGTGTGTGTGTGTGCACATGCATGTATATACCATCTGAATTTCCTCAGGCGATAGCTCGTCCTCCACTCTGCTGTCCTCCCACAGGTCAACACCACTATCACATGTTGGCTTCTCTATAACCACAAATATGCAAACATGCATTATATATTTTAATGCTTTTATTTGGATTTATACCATAGTACTGCTGAATCCTCTATTCTGATTGGTCAGAAGGTTTAAATTAATGCGCTTGTTCTAATACCTTATCATTTCTTTAGTAACAGCTAATTCACAGGGATGTGCTACATACTCTAAGGCTAATAATAAACAGCAGTGTTATTTAACAAAGAAAAACATATTTTTTGATCTGGTAGAGCTCTCTAGAAGGAGAAGTTTATTTAATGTCTATGGAAGGAGTCTCCAGTGTCAGCACTTTGTAACAGTCAGTACGTTGCTTTAACATTTTTAAAAAATAAAAAAAATAAAAAGATGCACGTTTGCAAATGGATGTGTGCACCTTACCACTGCTTTCCTCCGGTACAGTTCTCTCTGTATCTTCGCTCTGAGGTTTTTCCACTTTAATTTTCTGTTCTGGTTCCAGCCGAGACCTGAACACACAAACATGCACACACAAGGTTTCGGAATAGTCTCCCTGCCACGCAGTATGTACAATAAACCTGTCATGAGTGTGATGTGTGACTCACAGTCTCTTCTTATCCACCACTCTCTTCACACGGATCGCTCTTTGCTCCGAGTACAGCTTACACACACCTGCAGAAACAAACAAACCCACACGCTCATACAGAGGAGGAAGCTGGGTAAAATTAATAAAGTTATACAAAAACATTTTTTTAATAAACTAAGTCCATATATTAGAATAGTAATAATATTGTCCAGACTATAAATTATTCTGTAGTATATAGATAAAATTGGTCAGTGTGGAGGGTGCTGGCCATTTTGAATGAAATTTAAATTGCCTAAAACAAGATACTAAATGCTGTGATTGATGAATCATGGGTAATACACCTGCTGAAGAGAAAAAACATGATTTAGAAAGATGCTGTGCGTTTTTGCTGCCGCTTCTCACTTTTTTAATCTCTTTTTTTCCTGTATTCATGTTTGCTCTTGCATCTGTTTTCTGTTTAATTGTTTTCATGTATGATCATTTTTTAAAATTATTCCTAGTGTTAGTATTGAAATTGAAAACCGTATAAATAATAGGCTTTTCTTACAGACTATTAAACAGAACCCATGTGACTGGTACACAGACCAAAGTTTGTGAGCCACAAACGAGGGCACAAGGATAATAAGTACAAGACGTAGTACCCACAGGTTAAAAGGTTCAAAGAAATATAGCTGTTTAGTCCAAAGCACATAAACTCCCCAAGGCGGAAAAGAAATTGTTAACCCCTAGCCGTTCCATAATGAAACGCATTATATGGGGGATCTACAGGAGGCTGGGGTGAAAGGGAAGGAAAGATTTGAAAAAGGAGAAACACAGATAAGATCAACACAGGGAGTCGTAAAACCCACTAATTGAAAGAACAGGCAGTCTTGCTGAAGCAAGGTATCTGGAGAACAGCCTGCAGAATATCAGATTCCGTTGTCTGATGGTCCTTTGGGATCACAGTGGCCCAGTACATAGTACTGTTTCTCTGGAAATACCTCTTGGGTAGAAGTAGGACTAGCAGCTGGGCCAAGTCTCTACAGTAGAAAGACTGGCTCATGAAGGAAGAGTAACAAGGTCTGATACTGACACTTGGGGGTAGTACTGATACTACCCCCAATTACCCAACAAGAATACTTGGAAATCTGCAAGTCTACTAATATGAAAGGTACCTTATGACCCCCAACAATTCTGCCCCCCCCAGAGAATGCCTCAAGACTCAACATGCCATAAACCTTGACAAATATGGGCTGGCACTGAGGGGAATCCCCACATGACGAAACTGGGAGAAGCACACCAAGATGCGCAGAGATGTTTACAACTACTACTATGAAAAGGTGCAAAGGGGATATGAGAGATGGAGAATACTCCCCTGTGGTAGCCTCAGACTCCCACAACTGAGTCACCATGGAGGATGTCCAGATACACTGGGAAAAAGGAGGGTTAGGGTTAGGGAAATTTCGTACCTATCTTAATTAATAACCACTTGAGGCATCCTAGATGAACAAAGGGAAAACAAATGAGTCTGGGTGGAAGCTGGGCTGAATAACATGGGACAAGCATTCACGAGCAGTCTCTCTGGAGCTTGGGAAGGCATGAAGATATCAGCACAAAGTTTATCCCTCAATACATTTTATAATAAACAAATCCTGTCCAGTGTATAGGCTGATATTGGGTCAGACAGGGTTGAATTAACACTGACAGTTATGGGCAGGCATGTGAGTGGGTTCGAAGAGGATTTCGTGCCAGAAACAGAGGAGCACATTCTGGCGGAATGACACAAATATAATATCAAAATAGCGGGTGTTGGAGTTAAAAGCATACAATTACTCTGCCATGAAACAGTTCAGTGAAGAGCTCCAAGCGGACGTTGGGGGAGCCAAAATAATATTGCATGCAGTAGGTGGCAGTAATGCTCCTAAAGAATAAGTTGCCATTAAAACAAAGATCTGCTCTGTGTTTCTACCTTTAAGGTAGACTTCTATCAGGTCCAGCACAGCCCCACGGTGCTCCTTCATCTGAGCAGAGATCACCGTCTTCTCTGCTATAAACACACACACACAGGACCACTTTCAATATAAAATAGACATTTATGATTTGAAATGACATGACAAATTGATGCACTGATGTGTGTGTATATTTGTGGGTGTGTGTGTATTTACCTTCAGTTCTCAGCTGTTTGATGGCATCTGAACATGTTCTCATGAAGATCTGAGCATCCTGATCAATCTGGTCTCTCTCACAGTCTGTCATTCGAGTCACATCTGAGGAGAGTAAACTACACACACACACACACACACACACACACACACACACACACACACACACACACACTCTCTCTCTCTTTAGTCAAGTCTAAATATAAATTGTTTTTAAACTGACTAACTGAGGCTAAAATTTCAGACTATGTTGACACACAGTGCTTTTATCCACACTCCTATTTAACTCTTCTCACTTCAACTGCTGTTTCCGAGCCATTTGGTGTTTTGTTTTTTTTTTATGTATGTGTTTTTAATGGAAAAAAATGTATTCATTTTAAATTCTTTCTGCCATTCCTCTCTGATGAAAGTTCATTTGGGGGAGGAGGGTGGGTGTGTTATGAGGAGATTTTCAAGGACTTTAGTCTGAAAAACTCAAAGTCAGACTCAAAGTGCTTGTGTGTTAAATAACTTAATAGGGCACCTAATCGCTAGGGATCATAACTGCTTGAATAATACAATTAGGGAGGGGTGAGAGGGTTTGGGGGAGACGGGACTGGCATTTGATCGCCTGAGCTGTGTTTTAGACAGCTCTGATGGTGACTTGTGCTGTGTATTTTCCAAAAGACGGGCTCTTGGGGAATAACAAATCAGTTACAGGAAGTTCACACCTGCACCTCAAATTTCAGGCTCACCTGCCGGCATTCACATAGTCCTTTCTGTGCTGCAGCAGGAAATCCTTTAGCTTGGTGATGTTGGAGATCTGAAGACAGAAACAGAAGGATTAAGTGTTACACGCCAATAAGCTAGTGTGTTAACTCAAAGACTGGTTTGGTGTTTACACTCAATTTTTATTTTGTGCTGATATGGGGGAAACAAAAGAAGAAGAAAAAAAACACGCTTACGCAACACACACTGTAAACATAACACTCTAGTCTAGTCTACTCTTACTGTAAACATAACACTCTAGCTCAAATCAGCTAACTAACTACCCCAGTATTCTAGATCAAACTTATTACAGCTCTAAAGATGAAAATCTGCCTGCAGTCACAGTTAAAGTGTGACGTCACATCGTATACCGCTGAATGTCCCAGTATAGTCGGTTGTTACTTGTACTTATATTGCAGCATCGGCACAATGGCACTGACATAGTTTACAATTCATTCTGTCCGATTAAGTGTTCACCATCAAGCAAAAGAAAACAAATAAGGTCAAATTAGAGCTTGACAGTGTTTTATAAAAAGAAGAAATTGTAATGTAAATCATAGAACAGATCACACAACTGACTGTCTGCCCTTGCCCAGTGTGCAGGGAGGGCTCATTCGGTTTCCACTGTCACACACACACACACACACACACACACACACACACACACACACACACACAGAGCTATGTTCAGCGAGACCCAGTTTGACAGCTGACAGCAGGATTATTTACAGAGCTCAGCGTGTCAGTGTTTAACAGCCGTAATCACACCGTTTACTGAATTACTGCACCACGTCAACGACTCCAATTACACACTAACACTGAGACTGTGTGTGTGTGTGTGTGTGTGTGTGTGTGTCTCACCCTATGTCAGCGTTCTTAAGGCTTTAAGATATGTGCACATCACCACATTCTGGGCAAAAAATGAAAATGATCGAGACCTCTAACTAACAATTTATACCGATTACACATACACAACACTGCAATTATATTACACACAATGCAATTGCGACAAAAAAAAAAATTAATAATGCCAATGTCATCACTTACTTAATTATCGCAACGTCCAATACTGTGATAAAGTTTAACAAATGATATAGTATGCAGCTCTATTGAAGTTCCTCACTGTATACAGTCACAATAATTGTTTAGCACAATGCTGTTGAATTCTCGATTCTGATTGGTCTGATTGCTGAAAGGCAAAAATCACAGGTACACTAGATATAAAACGTCTACACACCCCTGTTAATAACTGCAGGTTTTTGTGGTGTAAAAACCAATAATAATAATAATAATAATAATAATAATAATAATCATGCATTTTATTTATTTAAGGCGCCTTCAAATTACTCAAGGTCACCATACATCAAGAAGTAGCAATAATGACAATGTCAAAGTAGTAAATAACAATAAACAACAATGTCAATAAACCATAAAACAGAAAAGCGACAATTACAAACATGACAACTGTAAGAATAAAAAAAACAGAAAGTGCTAGATTTGCATGCAGACAGTAATCATGAAGGGTACGCTATTCTGAATGAATGAGTTTTGAGTCTGATTTTAAATTGGGATAACGAGTCTGAATTACAAATGTTAACTGGGAGTGAATTCCAAAGACGAGGAGCAAAACGACTAAATGCCCAGCGGCCCATGGTGGTTAGACGAGCAGAGAATGTATGGAGGAGACCCAGTGAAGTGGATCAGAGCGTTCAAGATGGGGTGTAGAGATCTGCAAGGTAAGGTGGAGCGAGGTTATGAAGAGATTTGTAAGTGAGGAGGAGAATTTCGAATTCAATTGGGAATTTGATAGGTGGCCAATGAAGCTGTTGAAGGGATGGGGTAATATGTTGTGTAGATGGAATAATGTTATATAGCACTCAAGACAAGTGAAAAGAGAAAAAAAAAGTTTAGAGGGAAAATAAAAGAAAGGAAAAACAAACAAACAAACAAACAAACAAAAAAACTTACAGTTATATAAGTGTGCATACCCTTAACTAACATTTTTGCTTGTAATACAGCACTCTGTCTTTTTGGGAAGGAGTCTTACCAACCTAGCACAAATCTTGATTTTGGTCATTTTATTCCATTCCTCCTTGCAAGAAAGAAATGCTCCAGATCTATCAAACTGTGAGCGGATCTCCTGTGCACAGTGCTCTGCAAGTCATTCAACAGGATTTCAATAGGAGTTAGATCTAGGCTCTGACTGGGCTGTTCCAAATCACCGATCATCCTCTGAAGCCATTCCTTTGTTGATTTGGATGAGTGCTTTGGGGTTGTTATTGCTATGGAAGGTGAAATTTTTCTTAATTTTTCTTCAGCTGTCTAGCAGATGCCTGCACTTTTTGTGCTAAAACAGACTGGTATTTGGAGTAATCAATGATTCCCTCTGTTTTGACTAGCGCTCTAGTCCCAGCTGAAGAAAAGCAGCCCTGTACTACGACGCTGCCACCATCGTGCGTCACTGTAGGTATGGTGATCTCTGGGTGATAAGTTGTCTTGTCTAATCTTGTTTTTGCACCAACATTTAACTAATATAACTTAACACACTAAATCATGCTTAAAAAAAAAAGTTCACATAGGTCTCATTGGACCATACCATATTTTGCCACATGGGTTGGACTGATTTAGGTGAACTTGGTTGGGTTTGTTTGGGTTTTTTTTTTGTGAGAGGGCTTTTTTTCTAGCCAGCACACCATACATTTACATTTATTAATTTAGCAAACGCGACTTACAAATTAGGAAATACAAGCAAAGCGATATATCAAATGGAGAACAATACAAGTAGCGCTACCATACAAGATTTATAATTGAGTTCGCCGAGTAGGCACTACTAAGCATCGGTTGTTAATTGACGGTTGCAAAAAATGCAGACTCAGAAAATGGTTGTGTGTTAAATAACTAAACATGGTGTCTACTCGCTAGGGGCTATAACTGCTTCAATAACACAATTAGAGAGAATAATCTCAGTATTAATTGTGCACACATGATAAAAAATACATTTAAAAAACAATATTAAATGTTCATATTACAATAACTGCCTTTTTCATCACAGCTTATGATAGCAACATGGGATTTTAATCAAGTGACAGAGCCCCATGTTTACACACACACACACACACACACACACACACACACACCCCTTACAATCCTAATGAGGACTTTTCATAGTTATTAATACAATTATTTAATGCTACGCTGCACCCAAATCTAACACTAGCATTAACCTCAGTAACCAAAAGGAACTTTTTTGGCTTTCAGTTTAAAAAAAAATAAATAAATAAAAAAAATAAA
>JANDJT010000102.1:24025699-24043085 GCA_024331685.1 Stegophilus panzeri | reverse complement strand
CTCTCATCCAAAAACAAACTCAAGGGTCTTCAGTTTGCCAGACACTACTGGAACTTCAAATGGGATCGGGTTCTATGTTCAGATGAAACCAAAATAGAACTTTTTGGTAATAAACACCAGAGGTGGATTTGGCACACACAGAGAGGTAGCCATATGGAAAAGTACCTTATGCCCACGGTTAAATATGGTGGTGGCTCTTTGTAGCTCAATGTTTTGGGGCTGTTTTTCTGCCAGACAACCTGGACATTTGTTAGGATACATATAAACAGATATTAAATGAAAACCTGACTGCCTCTTCCAGAAAGCTTACAATGGGCCATGGTTGGATCTTCCAGCAGGACAATGATTCAAAACATACATCAAAATCAACAGAAAAAATGGTTTACTGACCACAAAATCCAGGTCCTTCCATGGCCATCCCAGTCTCCTGACTTGTACCCCATAGAAAACCTGTGGGGTGAACTGAAGACAATTTCCACCAGCGTGGACTTCAAATTTGAAGGATCTGGAGAGATTCTGTATGGAGGAATGGTCTCAGATCCCTTGCCATGTATTCTCCAACCTCATCAGGCATTATAGGAGAAGACTCAGCGCTGTTATCTTGGCAAAGGGAGGTAGCACAAAGTATTGACTACAAGGGTTTCACTGTCAAGCTTTTTCTTTTCGTGCACAGTTTCCCTGCTTGAAAGGGAGGGACACATCATCTACAGAGGCCTTAACTGGATTCCACTCTTCTTTTATACTCTTTTTCACTCTTCTTTTACATAAATTATGATGAAAGGTGACATAAGTTGAAGAAAGATTAAGAAAGAAAGGTGAAAAACCAGCTGCCACTCAGGGATTTGATGATGTTTTGGATGTCTGTGCACTTTCCTCGTGTTCAGCTCTTAGGTTTCGGCAGAGAGATTGCTTCAGCCTCGTCTCACACAAACACCAACTTTTTCCCTCTCCTTCTGCTTTCTTTATTTTCGCCCCTCACTCCGATTGGCTGAAAGATAATTATAGTTATTGTTTATTGATTTATATTTTCTCCAGTTTGTCTTGACAGCCAATTATTGTTGCACACCTATATTTAACAAAGGTATATATTTTTTATAAACCTGTGTTTTGTTTGCAATTGTTTGATATCCATGAGAGCAGAGTACTTTTGTGAATTTTTGTAACAAAAGATAAAAAGGTTACACAATAAAGACAATTTTTCACAGCCTTCTTTGCTAATATTTACCAAGGGTGCCAATATTAGTGGAGGGAACTGTATGTGATAGTACCACATAGAACCACACACACACACACTTGCACACACTGTACTGGTGGTCCAATGTCTTCAGACTGAAGCCCTTCATAATGAATATGAATGAGACGTCTGATTACTGACCGGCAGACACATAGAAACACCCATAACTACGCATGAATATGCAACCCTGCTTACATGTATACACATCCACACCCAAACGATGGATGTGTGTGCAAGGAGAGAAGTTGAATTTGAGTCTCACTGCTCTCTCTCATTACACCGTAGTCTGTTTGTGCTCCAAGATTTCCTTAAAACTCACATACACTTCAGTAAGAACAAAAGAATCAGTTATTATTTCTTTATGCCATAGTGCTGATCAAAATTCTCAAATCTGATTGGTCAGAAGGTGTTGATTTTTTTTTTTTTTTTACAGCAGCTGTTATAGAATTATAGTATATTATATACTGTTATAGTATATTAATGCCTTATCGTTTCTATAGTAACAACTCATTCACAGGGACGTGTATAAACAATAAACGGATTTTAAAAATGTGTCATCATTCAACAAAGAAAAACATATCGTAAATGTGGTGAAGTTTTATGTAAGGAGATGTTTGTTCAGTGTTCAAGGAAGGAGTCTCCAGTGTCAGCATTTTGTAAATGTCAGAAAGTTTTCCACCAACGGATAGTCTTCAGGAAGGAAGATCATATTTAATAATATGAATTATGTTAAAAATGTTAATGTTGGCAAATTGCTTGGGTATAATTACTATGGAAAATACTTGAGTAAGTGTACTTCTTTACTATGCTTAGGTATTTTTTAGGGGCTATTTATACTTTACTTGAGTATTATTGAAATTGAACATTAAATTTTCAAGAAAAATAACCTTACTTTTTTACTCCTTACATTTGTATTTAGACCTTTAAAGTAATCATAATTGGCTGAGCAGCAAGTAAAATTCTAATTCATGTTAAATATTAGTCAGTTACTATATTGGCTATTATATTACTATATTCTGACTAATTAGCACTTTCATTTCTGCATCAGGAGGATTAGAGGCAATGATGGTTTCCTCCACCTCTTTCTCATATTCTGCTCTCAACTGTAAATGTCTAATTTCATCTAAATGTCTAATCCCATAATAAAAGTTACTTTTCATATGAAAACATGACATTACTTTAAGATCATCAGTTAAAAACATTTACTTTTTAATAGTTCAGCACCTTTCACTTTCATTTTTCTTTGGTGCACAATGAATAACTTTCCAGCTAAATGTTATTAGCTATGGTCTTAAAACCATACACTATTTACTACTGAGGTCCTTCGGCAAACTTTTTACACCAGTTAAAAAAATTTCCACAGCAATTAAACAGTAATTTTATGAAATAAAATGAGCAAGGAAGTTTAGCCTACCTAATATGCTGCTTACGTTGTGTATCATGCTGTAATATTTAATGTTGCTCATCTTCCCCTGTTTGTTTTATTCCACAATTTGGCATACAAACATCAGCATCCATTTACTTCTAAACAGAAGCACAGCAACACATTAAGATCAGAAACACAATTCTGTACAAAATGGAAAAGAATGGAACGCATCGTAATCCTTTATAACATCATCAGCTTCAAGTTCCCTAACATTCCATCAGTGTATTTAAATGAGTAAGTTGAATGAGACACATGGAGTAAGACTTTGACACCTTGTCTATACTTTCATTTAAACATCATTTCTCTGTTCTTTTTTCCACTTCTGGTTCTAGCAGACGTTCCCTCACTAGCCTCTGGTTTTGTTTTTCTTTCTTTTGAAGTTAATAATAAAAAAAAATTAATAAAAAAAGTAGCTTATCATATTACTAAGAAACCGTAAAGTGCAAAATCCTCTGCCCTGAAATCTTTTCTGTGGTGGAAAATTGACTGAGTGAAAAATTCCTAGTATGATAATTGTCTGACCCAAAATGGTGGTCTTCAGTATGTTATGGCATCTGCTTATAGCTTCCCATCTGACACAGGAGACCATTAACATTGTATAACACTGCAGGTCGCTACGCTGCTATAGCACAACATTAAGCATAGAACTATTTAAATATCACTACAGATATATCATCACAGACAGACTAAACGCCAGCAACTCAGTGTGTGTGTGTGTGTGTGTGTGTGTGTGTGTGTGTGTGTGTGTCTTATGGTCATTACTGATGGCGCTAATAGGAGTGTTTACGGCAGATTAAACTGCCATGTCCGTGATGAAAGCTCTGTCCAAACATACAGGACGCTTCACTGCTGGTTCCCATTTATATGTTCCCCCCTAACCTTCCACACACACACACACAAACACACACTCACTTACGCACACACACACACACAGATGTAAATCATATGAATGGGGTAGTGGTGTGTTTGGCGCCAGCTGGGACTGCACTGAGTAACCAGATCCACTTTATCACAGTGCAGCATGTCACTGCTGACAGAGAAACAAAGAGATGGAGAGACCAAAAGAGAGAGAGAGAGAGAGAGAGTTTAAAATAGTGCTTTATGCTCTATTCGCTGCAAAGGGGAAAGTGCATCTGTAACCACTAGGCTGCATGGTTTGGACTAACCAATTGCTTTGGGCCCACAGTCGTACAGGGAGTCCCATGAAGCGGATGCCAAACTGAAATTGATGTACAGTTGGTTTACAGATGAAGCTTTTGTAGAGCCTATACTATTAAAAGCCTAATAAATCATTTTGATTCCACAGTGCTGTTGAATTCTCGAATCTGATTGGTCAGAAGGTGTCGATTAATTTTCTATAACAGCAGCTCTGAAAGCCGTTCCAGCTGCAAGGAAAATCACACGTTTATATTAATGTGTTCATTCTAAAATGTTATTATTTCTATAGTAACAACTACTACAGAGATTGTATGGTGAACTTTCCACATAAAGAGATTATTTTTAAGCGATTCATTGTTGAGATGGCGAACATTTTAGAACAGATGAGACTCACACTTATTGATACATTCTAGAACAAATGAGACTCACACTTATCGAAACATTCTAGAACAGGTGAGATTTGCGCTTATTGGTGCATCTTGGAACCAAGACTTACACTAATTATAGCACTCTAGAACAGCTGATATTCACACTTACTGGAATATTCTACAACAGCTGCACCTCACACTTATTAGAGCATTCTAGAACAGAGACTCATACTTATCAGATCATTCTAGAACACCTGACCCTCACACTTATTGGATCTAGAAGAAAGACTCACACTTATAAGAGCATTCCAGAACATCTGAGACTCACACTTATTGGAATATTCTAAAACTGAGACTCACATTTAATGCAACATTCTAAAACAATTGAGACAAGCGCATTTGAATATTCTGGAACAGCTGAGACTCACACTTATTGGTGCATCCTGGAACCAAGACTCACACTTATTATAGCACTCTAGAGCAGCTGAGAATCACACTTATTGAAACATTCTAGAACAACTGAGACTCACACACTGTCCTAAATGTTTTTCTCTAAATGTTCCTTACACTGGATAACCAACCGCACACACCCTATTCACTTTACAGGACACATAAACACAATTACATCATCAGTCCATTATGGACCTGTCCAAAACCACACACTAATTACAGTATAAGCTACACAAATATTATCACAGATGCCTAACTGTCATCAGCTCACAATCTTATTATGGTGTGTGTGTGTGTGTGTGTGTGTGTGTGTGTGTGTGTGTGTTCGTGTGCGTGTGTGTGTGTGCGTGTGTGTGTGTGTGTGTGTGCCTGGTTATCCACAGTAATTTTCAGCTGTATGAAATTCTGCAGAAACAAAATCACCACACACACACACACACACACACACACCAGCTTATCTCAGCTCTTCATATGGCCTTGTATGAGTCCACCAATCAAGGCAAACTATAAATCTGTCCCTGTATATCACACACACACTCCCACACAGTTGTGTGTGGTTCCTATCATAAAGCTCAGTAATTCTATTGCAGAATAATAAAAATCACACCCACATGCACGCACACACGCACACGCACACACATACACACACACACACACACACACACACACACAGCTAGGAACAGGTTGATTCAACTGAGAATGTTGACTTTCTCTCCATTCCTTTATGAGCAACTAAAATAATTATGCATTCTACATATCTGCTGCTTAAGAAGAATTACACCCTTTCTTTCACAATTATCATTATCTATGTTGTTGACTTGATCATGGTTCATGGTTTTGAGGCTATACAACTCAACACAGCTATGCTCTCACGGGAGTTTAAAGAAGGAATTTAGCCCATTTTAATTGATCATGATTAGTAAATCTAGCATATAATTTTGATCTCTGTTGGCACCTAAACTGAAATTAAACTCTGAGCTAGCATAGAGCAAGTGCTAATTCAACAGCTACACTGAAATTAAACTACATGATAACATAGCACTAGTGCTAAGTGAATCACTAACCAAGTTCTAACCAGGTATTAAACTCATTGCTAGCATAACAGTAGTGTTAATTTGACCCACTCTGTAGGGAATCCAGCACTTTGCTTCCCTGATGCAGCAATGAAAACGACTCTGTTCTTTTCATTGAAATACCATCATCATTACTGTTTCATCAATCAGTTTAATACACAATAGAACAATACAGCACCTTATTCTACATACAAAGCTGTCTGTCTCACTCTGTCTCTCTTTCTGTCTCTCTCTTCCTTCCTTTTGTCACCTGTCTTTTCACCTGATTATTCACATTTACCTTTCACCCTGCTCTTATTCCTTGTTTCATGGTCTTTCTGTTCTTCTCTATGTGTGTGCCCTGCTTTTTGTTCCCCCTCTTTCTCCCTAACACTGGTAATGATGCAGAAACTTGAAGAGAGTGATGCATTTGTGTGTGTGTCTGTGTGCTCTATGTCAGGTGTAGCAGACTCAAGTATGTCCTCACAATCATACGTGCACTTGACTAGTGACTTGTCCAGACTATTTTTAGAAGGGGGCCACAAGAGTGTTCATGAACATGGATTATTGATAAATGATCAAATCTGGATTTCCATTGTGGTTATATGACAAGGTTGCATAACTTTTCCAGCAGTCTAAGACACAGAATTAATTATCTGCACTGTAGCATTGGACAAGATGCAGCCATTGCATCCATCAGGACAATCGTCATCAGGGACCAAATCAGAAGGGTACATTAATTGGATATAAGCTGCAGAATGCTTGCTCTGCTTTGGTTGGGAGGAATACAGCATTGCTTTACAAAAAAAAAAAAAAAAAAAAAAAAAACAGGTCACATATGTCCTGTCCCAATAGACAGTGTAGGTATTCCATTGTACCCTTAGTATTACACTGCGCCCTTTTCTATGGTCTCCTGCCAAAACCAGTTTAAAATGCTGAGCAAAATATATAAACGACATTTAAAAAGACATCTCAGAAAAGCAATTCTTCTGGGGGCTTTATGGAAGTTACTGACTTCCCAACACAGGTGTAGTCTACATATTACTGGCATCCATTAATGATCAAGCACAACTTGCATGGCCACAAGTCCTTCAACAAGGGGTTATAATAAAGGTCAAGGCAACCAGTATGCATTAAATATTCATTCATTCATTTTCCTTCCACTTTCCTTGTGGTGGTCATAGAGTCTACAGGCTGAGAAGGTCAGTCCAGTCTATCCCCAGCCACAGATTCCACCTCCTCTTGGGGATTTCCAGATGTTCCCAAGCCAACTGTGAGAGAAAGTCTCTCCAGCAGGTCCTGGGTCTGTCATAGGGTTTTCATCCAGTGGGACAAGCTTGATAATACACCTCTACTATGAGCTGATCAGGGGACATACTTGTAAGGTACCCAAACCAACTCAACTGGTTCCTCTTAATTCTGAGAAGCAGCAGCTCTAGTGTGAATCATCAAGCTTCTCATCCTATCACAGAGAATAAGCCCAACATCTGTATGCTATCTTTTTCCATCTTTCATGAATAAGATCCCAAGAAACTCCTCTGCCTTGGGCAATATCTCTCCTTTCACCTGAAGGCCTGTGCTCCTCTAGTGTCTTACTCTTCAACTCTTATTTCAGAAGATTTACTTTTTCCTCTCATCTCAGTCTTCATTCTTATCCTCTCAAACCCCCCATTCACACATCCCAACCCCTCCATCACTCATCACAATTCCTTCACTTTGCATCCAAACTTCTTTCCTTTCATCCCAACCTCTCCCATTCAATCCTAACCCCTACACTATTCATCCCATCAACATCTCCTCATTAATCCCAACCCCTCCCCCCTTCAGCCTCATCTTGCATCCTTTCATCCAGTATCCTTGGCATGAGTCCTTCCACAAGTAGCCTCTACAGGATCCAAGTTTACCCTCTCTACCACTTGGTCACCAGTCCCAACCAGCAGTGCTTCCTCTAGTCCTATCTTGCCTCTGCTTGCATAGAAGACATGGTAATGTCTTCTGAGGTGCAGACATCACCCTCCCTTCTCTATACCACCACTCCACTGGCCCTGTCAAACCTCAAACTCACTCCAGCAGCCTCTTCTGTCCAGAAAGAGGACTAAGCACTGAACCTTGTGGAACTCCTTATGGAGCTGATGTGGACCTATAATCCCAGGTAGGAATTGAAACATCAAACATTGAAACATTGCTTGGCTAATATTCTGCTCTACTGTCTATATGCTGAACATGGCACAATAATTTCTTAAATATTTCTTTTAGCTTTACTAAAAAGGTAGAACCAAATTAACCTAATTTCTCTATGCCTCAGCATATTTTATTATTAGAATGTGTATGAGGTATGGGTTGCATAGACTAGTCAGCTAATACATTCACTAGTTACTGCTGTGTTGGGGGGTTATTTTTGCTGTCCTTTTAAGCTAAATAAAATTTAAATAAAATCATTGCACTGTTGCATAGTGAATTTCATCATGACTTGCGCTATGTGAAAGACCACAGTTGTTGCTGTAGATTGAACATCACTATCCAATCCCATTCGGTTAGTTTAGAGCCTGTCATCCAATCCAGACTCGGTTAGACTCGAGGCCGGAGCTGAACATGATGGCTCAACTCATGAAACATTATCAGCCTAGAAAAACCTCCCAAATGCTGGCGTAGGCCAACAATAGCATCCTCAATCCAAGGAACCCCGCTGAGCTATAAGGAGGGCTTATAGCTGACAGACATGAGCTTTCATGCTGCACAGTCTCAGATCCAGAATCAATGATTTCAGCTGCCAGGCGCATCCACCAAAGTGTTGGAGCTGTGTATAAAGGCTGAAAGATTAAACTATTTTACCCCATATGTTCGGACACAGCACATTTACCCTCAGACTGGTGAAAACGTAATGAATTGCCAAGGAAAACTGATCTCAGAGAGAATGCGCACATATCTGAGTGAACACACACATCAGCAAACTGAGTGTGACAGAGGTCAGAGGTCACTGTGACTGTGGGTGAAGCAGTAGGGGGGATCAGTGGGAGAGCTGAAAGCAGTGTAGCAGTAATCAAGCAGAGCAGAGCTCGAAGCCATGACATCATGACATCACACATCATGCTGTGGGGTACACTAAAGAGTTTCAAAGAACAGAAATGCTACACACACAGCATTTTCTCTGTGTGTGTGTGTGTGTGTGTGTGTGATACAGAATAGCACTCAGAACAACAACGTTATGACATCACACATCATGTTTCACTGTGAGGCAAAGCATCTAAAATACGTACGTGTGTTTACATAAAAGCCTTGCACACCAAAATGCATGCATTAACAGAAAGCAATTTAACAGCAAAAAAAAAGAAATTTAATATAAAAAATATGATCACGTGTGCAAAGGTGCTTCACCATCATAAAAAAAACAACCTTTTTTGTGGGAAAAGGATAATTTTACGTCACTGATTATTGGAAAAGTAAATCAGAAGTTCCATACATTTATTAAGTAACAAGTTCCATTGCATTTATTTTAATGCTAGAAAGACAGAGGAAGCGAAATCACTCAATATATGAGCCAAACCAAAACCCAGACTCACTCACAGGTCACAAAGCTGCAGCTCACACTCAGTTCATTCTGTCTCCAACTGTTATATGGATGGTTCTTTGCTGTAAATTTGCTGTAAACCTAAGAATAACTAAATGTAAGCAAATGTCATTTGCTCAGTTAATGCCTACAGTATATTAGTCCATATTGTTGAAACTAATCACAACTAGCTGGAATTCTGGATATTTCTTGGGACAAAATATTTTCTCGGGTGTTTAAAGTATTTTATTTGACTAACAACCTAAAGAGTACACACCAGGGACCTGTCAACAAAATATTATCCGCATTCTGTTATTTACCTTGCACCCACAAATTTTCTCTCTCTCAGTCGCAGCTATCCTCCTTCTTGGATGCTTGATTTGGACTGGTCAAGTTCTACCTACCTGAGCATTTGCTTGCACAAGACTATGAGGATGCAGACTGCTTTTTCTCTCTGATATTAGCATTATTTTTTTAATCATTTTTGCAGTTAGTAACAATATGGGGTTTTTTTGTTTGTTTGTTTTGATTTTTGCTTGTTGGATAGCTTGCTAATATTAGCAAGGTTATTAAATTAGCCATGAACAGTGATTATATATTAATTTCCATTTTAGTTAGCTAGCTACCTCTAAGCTGATGTACTTTACAAAAGTATATCCAATACCATATTATTAGCTTACTGAATGACTATCATAAACTTTACTGCCAATCCTACTGAGCCAAATAGGGACAGTAAGGCAGCCATACACTTGCACTAAATGCAACTGACGTAAAGATACCTCTATGCTTCATCAGGTCAATAATTGTTCGTCAGGGTTCATTGGCTGAATTATCACCCACATATTTAACAAATTTAAACAGATGTTTTCTCTCTTTCAACATACGGCCAGGAAATACTGTATATGTAGTAGCCTATATGTACTGCAGTACATTCTCTGAGGTGAATTATTTAAATTCAGTTAAAATTCCAAGCCAATGTGTTCTCTTACTCCTTAAAAATTGGTCAGAAACAATACCATCAGCACTGTTTATTTTATTTCACTATGTGTGAGTTATATTTTTATTTTCTTAGGCATGATTTGCAATGTATCTAATGAAGGCCAAGCATATCGTGCTGGAACACAGTGGATTTTGTTACTATTTTTAGGGGTCCAAGTACTTTTCTATAAATTCCAAGCATAAGGTATATATATATCATATTATATATATCAGTGTACAATCTGTAGTCCACATTTGTACTGTATGTGTTGGACAATAGTTTCGTGCATGCATTAGTCTGTATTTCTGTTTAGCTTATGGATACACTCTTAAAACAGATGTGTTAAAAATAACACATCATTTGAAAATCATGTGAAGAAAAGACCTGCTTGTCTAGTTAAGTACAACACATTTTGTGTGGTTTTCAACACAATCTGTGTGTAAGTACATTTCCACGCAAAGATGTGTTAAAAAATAACACAAAAATAACACAGAGATGTGTTGTTTATACTTTTTTTTCCCTACAATTATCCTAAAATGCTATTTGTTTGTGTGCAAAAATTCTACTAAAATGCTCACAAAATAAACAAACAAAAGCATGAAATTCAGGTGACATTTATTAAAATCATTTAAACATTTGACTGATGTAAGAATTGGAGTTGATGCCTCTTCTTACAAATCTCCCTCCATCTGGGAAGACAGGAGTCCGACTCCCTTCCTTTTGAAAAGCTGTAAAAGAGCAAAAAAAAGTGTTAGTTAATTGTTAGCTACAAAATATGGACAAATATCTTTGGACTTGAGAAACTGCGTTACAGAATCCCAAATTGTTCACTCTCCTAAGGAACAAAATGGCGCTGTAGACTCACCAGGAAAATCTAGCTAAATTGCAAATATTTATTATCCAGCCTTTTGCACCTCACTGACAATTTTTTTGCTCAACCTAATTAAGTCAACCAACATTACAGAGATCGTGGAAAGCATTACAACCTACTGTATCCCCATCCTCTCTTTTTGTCATGTTAACCTTGTGAAGAATTTTTGGCCTCGACTTTACTGAGCTAGCTAAGTTCTGTTAGCCACTGACTGTCTGCACCTGTTAACCAGCATTAACATTCACCCAATACATGAAGAAACACGGCTCTAACACATCCTCCTAATGCTAATTACTACAGTTTGCCTTGTCCAAAACACTTGCTAAATGTAGTAAACGTTAACCCACTCTCTGTATTACACCATGGTGAATACTGTAGCTGTAATGCTACATTATCGTTAACTTTCAAAAAGGGAATGGGAATATCTAACGTTACCGCAAGCTGTATGCTAAAGTAATGTTATCAACTCAGGTGAGCGTCTAGGTTAGTATCACTCATCCCTACTGTGATTGGTGACAGCATCCAGCTAGCTAATCCTAACTCGGAGCCTCAGATAAGAAGCAGACCCAGAGAATTATATAATATCCTCAGTCCATATTTCACAGCCAACATAAACACATGACACTAGTAGTGTAACACCAACACTGAGGAAGCAGTACATGATATTCCCTTTTGAAGCCGTAGTGATAGGTAAAGTTAATTATCACTCTCTGAGTTTATGTTTTCGAGAGCTCCCTGCTTAAATATTACAAACTCGGCCAGGCATTTTCAGCAGCATTAATGCTAAATAGTGATGAACCTGTGGTCATTTTGTTTCCTCGCCTCAGGACTCCGACTCCAACGTCACGATCAAAAGGTCAAAGCAATGAACATTCAGAGTTCAGAGTTGGATGACAACGTCGGCAGCTCAGTCCGCAACGTGATTAGACGATCATTTAACACGTTGGTTACTCGTGAAATTTTTTACTTTAAAAAAAAACACATTTATTGTATAATTTAACACAACATGTGTTGAAATAGTAATAACACGAAAACTGTGTAGGATATTAACATATCCTTTCTGAGAGTGAATACTATGTTAAATCGTTGCAATTGTTGCAGTATTAAAAATAACAGTTAACAGAGTATTAAAAATGACAACAATTAGGCTACTGTAAAATAGGCCTAACTGACTTTTTTATTGCTAATATATGACTTTTTATTTGCTTTGTTGTTAGGATAATAATTAGAATGCCAATAACTTACGCAACTTACTGTTAAATGTTTAGACAAAAATAACTTACGCAAGTTACTGTTAAGTTACTGATCATAATAGTTTACGGCTCATAAGCTGCAGTTTTTAACAGGATTTTTTTAAACAGTGAAATTGCTGTGTGTGTGTGTGTGTGTGTGTGTGTGTGTATGTTTAAAGCTTGTGCAGTTTCATGCCTCGCTTCAGTGAATGCCATGAACACACACCGACACATGAACATCAGCAGAGTTCAACAAGCTCAACTCTAATTGGTGAAGAGACACATCTAATGCTTAGTGTGCGTGAGCTCGAACTGAAATGTCAGTGCAATATATAACAATAAGAATTTGTCCCAATGACTTTCACCATTAGGTCGTAATGATAATCTACGACCGAGCGCGAGGCCCTATCATGGTCGCACTTGGGCCGGGAGAGCGCGTTGTTTAAATCCTGGCGTGATAAATCTGCCGCACAAATTAAACAATAAAGAGCTGTCCGATCTGGGGTTAATTATGAGGCGCGCGGGGCCGCAGGGGCGGGGCGGGATAGCCATCTGTCAGCGTGCGAGGCGTGGTGAAGCGGCGCGCGCCACATGTGGTGAGCGACTGATAAGAGCGCTCGCGCCGATCAGCAGATTCTCGCGCCTCATAAATCTGATCTAGTAACACACTGAGCCGAAATCAAGAGAGCCTTAACGGACTAATTAACTCACATTCACTCTGTGTGTGTGTGTGTGTGTGTGAGAGAGAGAGAGAGAGAAAGTGTGCTTTTTCTAAAGTAAGTTGAGGGGCGTGGTCAGCATGTTGCACTATTAGTTTTCCTTACAGCAATGTTATTCACTCAGCAGGAATGGTTTATAGCCTACTTCCGGGTACACTTACTCGTATAAGTGTCTACAGTGTTGCCAGCTCTTTTAAGAGGAAATGTTTGCAATGCTTGCCTAAAAAGTAGCTATTAGTCTACAGATTACGTCATACTATAATTAGCATATTCTTTCAAACGTCATAATTATTTGCATATCAGAACATATTACATGATGTATAGAATAGAGTAGAGTTTTATTGGAATAGACAAAAATATATAGATTATAACATATTACTTATAGAAAGAAGAAGTCTTTCATCATGGCACCACACTAAGTATAGACATCCATCCATTTCATTTTCCATATCATTTATCCTACACAGGGTTGCGGGTGAGCCTGGAGCCTATCCCAGGGAACTCTGGGCATACATCAGGAGACACCTTGGACAGGGTGCCAATCCATCACAGGGCACAATCGCAGGGACAATTGTATATGTACAATTTGGAAATGCCAATCAGCCTACAATGCATGACTGGAGGAGGAAACCCTTGAAGCACGGAGAGAGCATGCAAGCTCACGCACACACAGGGAGGAGGCGGGATTCAAACCCCCAACCTCAGAGGTGTGAGACAAACATGTTAACCACTGAGCCACCGATATTATTATTTTTTTTTTATATATCAAGAACACTGCCATGAACACACACTGGTAGTGAGTAGTCAGAACACAGACACGAATTAAACAGATGGAAGCAGTAGCTTTTATTACTTTTATTAGAACAAACAATGGTGATCAGTGACTGGTCGTTGGGAACTTAATCTTTACACATTGGTGGTGAGTCGATCAAACCTGCTCTTTAATCTTCTATAAACAGTAGCTGTGATGTGAGCTGGACAGTCTTATCAAGTGCAGGACAGTCTCTAACATCTCACATACTGTACGTCTAGGCTCTTTTTTTTAATTAAGGTCGCTAAATGGGTCTAAAAAAGTGACCAAATCTAACAACAAATTCACTCTAAAACGAATTCACTCTTACAGGTAACATGAACATGTCCACTAGGAGGCAGAACATTTAAAACTAAATGACAGATTTACAGTCACTCAGAATGGATAGAGAAACAGAAGCGGATCAAGGAAAAGGGGTTGTATGCTAAACAGGTTGCTGGTCTGGATAGAGACACACTACCAAACTGGTTTGTGGCTTGAGTGCCTATTCTTTGAAGAACTTTCAAGTCGCCTAAAGCCTATGAACAGTGCACAAACGAATGAGTACAGGACTTGTAGCTATAAAAGAAGCCAAAATGTCGATTTCAACCAGCTAACGTTACAGGTCTCCACAGTGATTTTGTTAATGTTTGCCATATGCATGACATGCTGTTAGGATTTTTTAGATGTGCATTTCAGCCTGTCCGTGCACCTCTACCCATAAACCCTTTCTTTTCAAAATTCAAACATGAGCCAGCCCTTAATCAGTGTTCAAGCTTCATATCTGGCCGCATGAGAGTAAAACCGCCTGCTCCCACACTTTGGCTGCATTTACACTGCAGGTCTTGATGCCCAATTCCGATTTGTTGACTATATCTGGGGGTTTTTTTGATGACCAGCTTACATCTTCTTTTAAAAGTGACCCATATCCGATATCTGCATTTACACTATATTCTTTGTGAAACAACCCAAGGTAGATGTCAGAGGAAAAGCTTAGGCTGAAAAGGAAGTAAAAACCGTGCAATTTGCAATGGACGCAGATGAAAATATAATACATGCTTTTGCTTTCCACACCATATTTAAAGGTAAGCAAAACACCAGCCTCTTAAGGCAGAGATAAAAGAAGAGCACCCTTGTTGCAGACTGGGCAAATGTAGCAATGATCACTGCTACATCGGTTCAGAGGGGCATGTGGATACAGCAGAGGAGTCAAGATTGGTGGGATCAAGTTGTTGAAACCTGGGGTCAAGAACAGTGGGTCAGCAATGTTCGTATGAGACGAGAAACTTGTGAGCACGGTTGTCACCAAGGCTCTCTAAGGAGGATACGACCTTTCGCCAGGCGATCTCAGTGCAAAAGCATGTAGGAGTTGGACTATGATGGCTTGCTACAGGAGCTGGTTATCGCACACTGGCACATCTGTTTGGCATAAGTGACACATCAGTATGCCTGAATTTATATTGGCACTGTAGCCATGAGCGATTAAAACCATCTCGCCTGAAATGTCTTCAAATACGGCTTTGTTTTTGTAACAACCCTGCATTTTTGCCTGCATTGTCTATTCACCCCAAAGGCTTAAAATATATGCAACTTCAGCGTGACTCCACGGGGTTGATCCTTCGCCCTCCATTGTGCCATGAGAGTTGTGTTTTCGTGGTTGGTGTCCACCTGAAATGATGTCATTCACCACTGTCGCTTTTTCAATGACATACAACTCGCATTGACGGGAATATCCGATCTGTACGCTTACATGGCAGATGCAAATGCATGTCTCCGATACATATCAGAATTATTTCCACATATGAATGAGGCCTGAAACGGATCTGAGAATAACGGAATCCATGTGCTTTTTTTCCTGCTTACAAGTTCATGGGTCATATGCGTTCTGTGTCACATGAGAGGAAAAAATCGGAATTGGGTCACTTGAACCATGTAGTGTAAATGCTGCCTTAGTTGGATCCCAGTTCTGATGCATTCCTCTTATTCAGGGTGCTGCTTCTGTGTGTGTGTGTGTGTGTGTGTGTGTGTGTGTGAGAGAGAGAGACAGAGAGAGAGAGAACGAGAGAGATTTGTTACTATTGCTCATTAAGTTCTATTCATTGCACGAGGCTATAACGGCACTCCTGTATTGAGTGTATATAAACCCTATATTTTCCACCCGACTTCACTTAATTAGTGTAATTAGATTAATGACAAAGTGTGAGCTGCAAAATTAAGATAATTCAGCGTGCGGACTCCTCTAATTAAAAAAAAAATCCCAGAGTGTCAAACAGAGGTCAATTCCCTCCTGTGTAAAGGCATGCAGTGACTTCCTGTAAGGGTTAAATACACACAGACACACACACACACACAAACACTGGAATATAGAATGACTTTAATGTTACATACATATATACATGTACATTTATTGAACATTTATTGTGCATATATATCAGTCACAACATTAAATCCATCTGACTCATATTGTGTAGGTCCCCCTTGTGCCACCAAAACAGCTCTGACCTGTTGAGGCATGGACTCCACAAGACCTCTGAAGGTGTGCTGTGATCTCTGGCACCAAATCGTTAGCAGCAGATCCTTTAAGTCCTTTAAGTTTCAAGGTGGGACCTTCATGGATTGGACATGTTTGTCCAGCACGTCCCACAGATGCTTGATCGCATTGAGATCTGGGGAATTTGGAGTCCAGGTCAACACCTTGAACTCTTTGTCATGTTTCTCAAACCATTCCTGAACAATTTTTGCAGTGTGGCAGGGAGTATTATCCTGCTGAAAGAGGTTCACTGCTGTTAGGGAATACTGTTACCATGAAGGAGTGTACTTGGTCTGCAACAATGTTTAGGTAGGTGCTACATGTCAAAGTAACATCCACATGAATGCCTGGACCCAAGGTTTCCCAGCAGAACATTGTCCAGAGAATCACACTGCCTCCACCGGCTTGCATTCTTCCCATAGTGCATCCTGGTGCCAGATTCTTACTGTCGCCCATTTTTCCTGCTTCCAACACATCCAATTCGAGATCTGACTGTTCACTTGCTGCCTACACCTTGACAGGTGCCATTGTAAAGAGAAGATCGATGTTATTTATATATATATATATATATATATATATACACACACACCTTGTGTGGTCATAGCCGAGGGTGGTGCTGGGGTTGAGCTCCCATCATAAAATGCTTCTATGGCATGCGTCTCATATAGCGTCTGACAACCAAGTCCAACTCCTGGCCTGCTCGAGTGGCTTAGTTTCTAAGCCCGGCGGACTTGCTTTTACAGACAGGAGAAGGGGCGAAGGCGGGTCACTGGAGCCTTAAAACCAGTTACTCACAGAAGAAGGAAAACTTCAACTCTCCGCTGCCTTGCGGCTACATCTATCCTCGGCATGGAAAAGGCTTCAGGAGTAAACCTTGAGGTCAAATCAGGAGCCGGAGTCCCAAAGGCGGTTCAAGGCCAAATGTAGTCTTGTCCTGGCAACTCCTGCGACGTTGTTGGTGCCAAGCTGTATCGGCCTTCGTCGTTCCCTTGGGTCCACCAGCTGCGTGGAGGGGGGGGGGGGGGGGGGG
>JANDJT010000102.1:23970938-23989726 GCA_024331685.1 Stegophilus panzeri | reverse complement strand
GTGTGAATGGGTGAATGAGACACAGTGTAAAGCGCTTTGGATAAAAGTGCTATATAAGTGCAGACCATTTACCATTAATGTAGAACAGCATCTGGAAGAAGCATGATGTTCATTTGTGTTTGTTTTGTGAAACACTGCATTATTCACATTTAAAAATGAGGCCTACATCCTGACACTATTCAAACTGCATTGTCTGTACAATTATCAATGTTATTTTGTGTTTTTTTTAATGATGTTATACTACTCTATGTACTGTATTTGCTAGAATACCTGTCCAGGGTGTTGTCCCCCGCCCTGTGCCCCGAGTTCCCTGGGATAGGCTCCAGGCTCCTTCGCGATCCTGTGTAGGATAAATAGTACAGAAAATGCATGGATGGATTTAACTGTAACTTTAAATGTAACTTTAAATCAAGCATCAAGCTGACCAGATGTGAGTTTGATTGTACAGATACGTCAGAAAAAGAAATGCAGATGAATAAAGAAATGGTGGATGGCAGAATTTGAGTATGCTTGTTTTCCCATCAAATTTGACCATACACAACATCAATGAATAAGGGACATTGTCTCTAGCATGAAGATTTATGTCACATTAGTCTAAACCAGTGAGGACTGTTCTATTTCAACTTTTGATTATGTTTGTGGAAAACTAACATGGCATAAATTCTGTTGTTTCTGGATGGAGCCTTAAAATGGCCAACACTCACAGACAGAAACACTTACAGTACATTATGCTCATACAGGAACAATTTGGATTTGTTAAGAAACACAGCTCTGACTTAATGACTTGACACTGCACTACATGTCAACTCAACATGTGAGGTTTGTGTTACTTTTCTGTAAGGCTGTCTGTCCGTCTCTGTCTGTGTCTGTGCACAGGTATTCATTCCAGGATGAAGAGGACATGTTTATGGTCGTGGATCTGTTACTGGGTGGAGATCTGCGCTACCACTTGCAGCAGAATGTCCAGTTTAAAGAGGAGACAGTAAAACTATACATCAGTGAGCTAGCATTGGCACTCAGCTACCTACAGTCCTGCCACATTATCCACCGGTGAGTATCATATCACAGACACAAAAATCTGCTGTTTTAGACATCAGACATTTATATTTATGGCATTTGGCAGACATCCTTATCCAGAGTGACTCACATTTATCTCACTTATACAACTGAGCAATTGAGGGTTAAGGGCCTTGCCCAAGGGCCCAACAGTGGTAGCTTGAGAGCACTGGGGCTTGAACTCCTGACCTTCTGATCAATAACTGAGAGCCTTTAACCACTGAGCCACCACTGACCAGACATCAGATATGACATACTCTCTGTCCCAATCCTTACAGCAAACACTTACAGGCTGGAGGAATGAATTCAATGCATAGATCACTCAAGTGTGTTTTATCCTGACTGTGTGGTTGTATATTAATCCTATCACTCTTCTCTTCCTCTGCAGTGATATAAAACCAGATAACATTCTGCTGGATGAGCACGGTAAGCCTAATCCTAATCCTTAAACTCTAACCTTAAACCCTGAACTATAATTCATTACATGAATATTGCAGGGGTTTATTTCAATCTAATTCTAAATTTAAAATGGATGCATATCAGATTCCATCATGCTAGCTTTGTTGTTTAAATTTGCCTAATAATGACTCTTTTAACTTAGTTTCATTGCTTAGCTAAACATTGTTTATCTTAGCTTCATCTGTTTGATTTGGCTTCATCTTTTAGTTTCGCCTGGTCTTTTTATGTGAGCGTCATTGTTTTAGATTATCCTGAACTTTTGAGGTTAGTTTGGCTTGAATTTATGTTTGTTTGATCCCAGATAGCATACTGGCATTGGGCCAAAATCGGTCATTTTGTTGGGCCAACACTGGGTCCCAGTGTTGTCCCAACATAATTTTGTCCATTGGGCCAACATTGTGACACCAGAACCAACAGACTTTCAGCTACCTCTAAAGCCACCTTGTTGACAGTGTCAGCCATTCCTTTGGCTCAAAGTTGGGTGTCAACATTGGCCCAACATTGGTATGCCTTTGGCCAACATTGAGATCTTTTAAGCTAGTTTCATCTTATGTGAAGTTGATGATTTGGGCTATTTTAAATCCACCTTGCCAACATTGGCACAACATCAGCCATTCCTTTGGGTCAATTGTGGTTGCCAACATTTGCCCAACATTGGCAGGGTTCTTATAAAAAGTATGCCTTTGCTAAACATTGGGATCTTTTAATTTAGCTTTATCTTAGCTTAATCAGATGTTTCGGGCAGCCTCATATTTTAGGTTAGCTTTAGTGGCTACCATAATGGTTAGTATTTATTCACCCAATTTTGCTGAGCCTTCATTAGCTTATTGAAGTAGAACTGTTTTGGGGTTTTTTTTATCTCCCCTTTTAACATTTTCTGTTTGTGTGTGTGTGTATGTAGGTCATGTCCACATCACAGACTTTAACGTTGCCACATTACTAAAAGACTCGGCAAGGGCTTCGTCTATGGCAGGAACCAAACCGTACATGGGTAAAGATCACCACTCACACTGAGTTGTGTTTATCACACAGGGTCTCGCCACTTATCATTTACCAGTGTGTGCATGTTTTACAGCCCCAGAGATGTTCCAGTCATTTGTGGATGGTGGTCCTGGTTACTCTTATGCTGTGGACTGGTGGGCTTTGGGCATCACAGCATACGAGCTCTTACGAGGATGGGTATGTTTAGTACTACACCACACATTTTGAATTCAATAATCAAAGATGACATCACTGGAATAATTGATCTTGTTATTGCATGGGATTTTCTGTGAACTCTACACAACTCGCTAACACCCCACTACCCATGTTAAATTTGCTTTGTCAGCACAGTGTAATCAGTAAATCCCATTTCTCATAGCAGGTTTTCGTCTGTCTGATTAATCTCTCTGTCTCTCCGTATGCGGATATAACACTTTATCTATTATCTCCATGTCTGTAGGTCTAATTGTATACATATACAGTATACTGACAAATAGAGAGACTGTTTATTGCAAATCAATACAAAGTTCTGACTGAGCACCATTATCTTATGATGAAACATTTCTATCCTGATGGGAGTGGACTCTTCAAGGCAGCACGAGGGCTCACTGAATGGTTTGATGAGGATGAAATGGATGTAACATATGCTATGGCCTTTACAATCACCAGATCGGAACCCAATTGAGCACCTATAGGAGATTTTGAAACAACAACATATTATAAAGCTCTTCCACCACCATCATGAAAACCCACAGTATGGGAATATATTTTGAATGAATGGTGTTCATCCCTCCAGTACTGTTCCAGAGACTTATAGAATCTATGCCAAGAATGCTATTCTGGCAGCTTGTCTTGGCTCAAACACCTAATGAAGAAGTCTGTCTCACTCTCTTTCTCTTTCTCTCAGAGGCCGTATGATATCCACTCCAGCACAGCTGTTGAGGACATCATGAGCATGTTCCGCTGTGAACATGTACGCTACTCAACCTCCTGGTCTAATGGCATGGTGAATCTTCTGCGCTTGGTGAGGAAATTGGAGATATGTAGAAAGGTCTTCACTTGTTTAGTACAGCTATAAACATCTGTGTGTACGTATGCGTGTGTAGCTGCTCAGTAAAGACCCAGAGATACGGCTGTCATGTGTGTCGGACATGCAGCGTGTTCCATACCTGGCGGATATGAACTGGGATGCTGTGCTGGAGAAAGGAGTTTCACCAGGATTTACCCCCAACGTGAGACACCACATGTGCACACACAACTCTCATTCAAGGGGAATTCACTAACCATATCTGCTACCCGTTAAACAAATAAAATTCAACCTTTTTTGTGTGCGTAAAAGAAACAAACAAAAAAGTGATGTGTAAATGATTTCACTCACTGTCAAATCACAGGCCTGCAACACGCATCCTAGCTAGCTGTGTGTGTAAACCAAAATGCTAGTTAATATCATTATAGTCTTCATAGCTGGTAAAGAGTGTAGATCACCTACCATTTAAACTGTGTGTGTGCCTGGAATGATCTTTATTTAGTACAATACACATCTCTGTCTGTTGTTTTTTTGTTTTTGTTTGTCTCCGACACCCCCCCGTCTCTTAGAGGGGACGTCTGAACTGTGACCCGGTGTTTGAGTTAGAGGAAATGATTCTGGAGTCGAAGCCGCTGCACAAAAAGAAAAAACGACTGGCCAAGGGCAAACGCACCAACAAATCATCCAACACACTGGTATACACACACACACACACACACGCAAATATCTACTTACAATATCATAATTGTATAAATTATGACTTATTTAATTGTGTGTGTGTGTGTGTGTGTGTGTGTGTGTGTGTGCTCGTGTCCAGCCACCCCACATGCAGCAGCGTCTAGAAACTGTCAGAAAGGAGTTCATCATCTTCAACAGAGACAAGTGAGTACTGACAGAGACTTTATAAGTAGAGACAGTCCATTGCTTAAAATATGAATGAGGCAGATGTAATGCACAATGTGCCAGCTCTATGAAGTAAATAATTTTGAATCACTCTGTATCTGTTTCTCTCTCTCTCTCTCTCTTTCTCTCTCTCTCTCCCTCTCTCAATCTCTCAGGTTACAGAAGCAGAGTGACAGTGCAAAGAAACGATCATCACTAAAAAGAGAGGAAAAACTGCAGGAAGGACACAGCAACAACGACACCCACACTGTCAAAGCTAAAACGAAAACACACAAAGACTTGGTGAAAACACTGAGTACAGATTCACACTGAACAACACCCTGACCTCCTTCTACAACACCATCCTTAATACACACCCACAGAGCAGTACACATGGCACAAAACCAGACCCTTTGCCTTATTACAATGACTGTATATGTCTGTTTTTAATTAAATGATAAAAAAAGGACTTTCAGCCGAATAGCATTAGCAACTATTAGAATTTATTAGCATTAGCACCAGTGCTAAGTCCTGCAGCATTCCATCTGATTATGCAGTTCATGTTTCTGTTATTGTCTAAAAGATGTGTTTATTATAAATTATAATATGTATGTATAATTGCATTGTTTTTTGTACGTTCTGATGTTTACTTGTTTTTAAAAAATGAAACCACTTCTCCAGTGGAAGTACCATTTGATTACTAACTGTTTTGATTTATTTTTTGCCTTCTGTAAACAACAGAATACAGATAGAAAACTGTGAAGAGAATAAATGGGGAAATGGCCATCGGAAATGATAATTGGTGCTATCTGTGGCCGTAACCACACCTCACGGTTCCATCTCCCATTTTTGTCTTAATATGTTCACAAGGGGGTTATGAAAACCAGACATTGATATGGCCAGTGCTACTCCTCATTTGTCAAGTTACCGAGCTAATATTAACTTAAACGGGTAACTCAACCGGCAGGTACACGTCCATAACTCTTAATCTAAAAGGTGAATTTGAAAAACATCAATGAAATTCTATTGAATGCGATCCAATTAGTAAGAATTAACATAAATGTATTTTTTTGCACAAGTATTTCATTGTGTGCATGTTAAAGGCATTAAGAAGCTGCTAGTCCCTCACTTACTAGGCTGAAACCAGGTTTCACGAAGCTGCAAGAAATTAACTCAGCCACTATTATTGTACTAGTCATTACACACTACCCAGTACTCCTGGCCGAAGACAATGCCAGTGAGCAGGCTGACCCTGTGTTGTCCCTGTGCAGGTACAGGTGCATTATCTCTGTGCAGGTACAGGTGCATTATCTCTGCAAATGACCACCTTCAGAACTGCTAGACACAAACTGATCATCCACTCCTGGCAAAGTACTTGCTCATATGTGGTGGCCTCCTGTACTATCCTGCCAGGCACCGAGAATGCAATACTCCAACTGCTGCATAACCACACCCACTCTCATATACCTGGGATCCCTTCCACTGGCCTGGCCTTGACATGGAGTTATGGAACCTCTGTAAACAATACCCTATCTGCCAGTGCACTTTTTTTTTTTTTTTTTTACCAGAATTGACTTTGCTATTTATAAAGGAGCCCTTTGAGTGAGTAGAAATGGACAATGTCAGGCTACTGTGCTGTTGAGCTCAGTGGTAAGAATACATCTCGGTCATCACTGATATGCCAACTGCCACCCAGAGGAAAACAATGTCTGCCAAAATCACCTGGAAATTAGAGGTGCTGTTCAGTTGTTTCAGAATCTCAAAGGTGATTCACTGTGGTATTCACCTCTCCACATCTCTGTTTACCACCCACAAACAGATTAGTTGGTGGAGAGGTTTAACTAAATACTGAGGTGAATGCTTCAATGGCTGGTGGCTGAATATGCGTAGGTCTCCTGTTGCCTTATGTGTTGTTTGCTGTCCTTGAGGTCCCCCAGACTTTCCCAGGGTTCTCATCATTTCAGTTTCTCTTTGTCAGGAGCCTTGCAGACTGCTGGGTTTGGCTAAAGAGGCATAGGAAAATCAGCCTTCCCACTTCTGATGAGTGATTTATCACACTCAGCAGATGCAGAAAAACATAGGCAACATGATTCCAGAGCACAGCCAGGAGGCTCAGTGCACACAGAAGCAGGCCTACAACCTTGATGCCCAGCCTTGAGGACTCTAACCAGGTGTCTGGGTAATGGTCCATACATCAAACACCAGCTGTAAGTATCTGGCCACCTGGGAGGGTCTGTGGAAAAGCATGGGCCAGTGAATGCAGCCAGACTCATTGGCACAAAAGAGAGCAGGTTTATCATGCCAACTCCCTAAAAATAGTAGACAGAATCTGTACCAGCCTTCTCTGCTCTATTATATACCCAGGACCTCAAAGAACTGTAGGGCCTTTAACACCAAAGTAGTGATGTCTCTAATGTCTCTAACTCTAATTCAAGATCCCATCAGGGCACAGCCAGGAGCATCAGTCCTATCACACACATAGTTATAATATCAAAACTGGATGGCAGGTTCTGCAACAATTTCAAGAGGTACAATAAGAACTCAGAGTTGGAATCTACCCAATTCCTCTTGTGAATTAACTAATCAAATGGCTTGGGTGGTACACTTCTAACATGGACCTCACCCTAGGCTATTGCCAGATACCCCTTGTGCCAAATGCTAACCCTGAAAGTGTTTTTTCCATGGCCAGTGGATTCTGGCAGTATTAGGTCCTGCCTTTTAGGTTCCATGGGGCCTACCTCTATGTTGTTGCCAGTCAATCAGAGACCTAGGCAGAGCATCTCATGCACCTCCAAGAAAGTTGCCCTGTGTGTGTGTGTGGCTAGACCACAAATGAAAGAAGTGTCACTTAGGACTGGCTGAAAGCACATTACTTCAGGCACAGGTTGTTAGCACTGTCCAAAACATTGGTCCAAAGTCACCCATAGGTGTTCAGTTTTGTTGAGATAGACCATACTCATCAAACCAATCAGTGACCCCTCATGCCCTGTGGATGGGGGCATTTTTTCCCCCATTTTTGTTTAGTTTTAATTTTGGGGATTTTATTATTATTATTTATATTCTCTTCCTAACTCCAGTACAAACTTCAGGAACCAAACATGTCTTTGCTGATGAACTAAGTAGGGCATGGTATACATATTGATTTTTTCTCCAAACTGTTCATCTAAGAATTTGTGATGATGACATTTTGAAAGCGACTGGATCAATACAATAGGTGGAGAAGAGGTGATGTGGGTAAGGTGAAAAACAATTTAAAAAAATTAAACCAATGGATAAAATGACACATCACATTGTAACCTACGAAATCTGTCTATTTTCATCTGTTTCTTGTTTCCTACAATAATTTTTAAAACTAACACCATCTGGGTACGATGAGATGTTCAGAAAGCATATACGAGTGTGATGGTCAGGTGTCCACAAACTTTTGCCCATATAGTCTACTTCCACTAGATATATTGGGTATTGATCTGCATGTTATTATGATATTTCAGGTTGACTTTACCTGAAGAAAGAGTGTAGCTTGTGTTTAAAATGGAGAGTACTTCAACTAGAATTAAAGAACAGGTTGTAGTTTATTAGGATTTTCCATACAAAATTCCATTATAAAAAAAGAAAGTCGGATTGGTTTGTTCTAGAAAAAAATAATAATAAAGTGTATAAATGTGTACAGCTCTGATCCTGAACATTGCTGAGAAGCATATGAACTTTGAACTATTTTCACAAATAAATAAATAAATAAATAAACAAACAAACAAACAAAGGAACACAGTCTGTAGCCACCTCAGCGATCAAACTATTTCAACTGTAATTCTAAACCTTACTCCAAAATGGAGTCCTACCATGTGGGCATGCAGAACAAAACATTCAGCTTTAACATTCAACTAAGGCTTACTGGAGCTGAACAGTGACTTCCACTTTCTCAGTAGTCTTTGTTCCAGAAGTATCCTTTCCATTCATAACATACAAAGACATTCCAGAAAATTTTTACATAAATATTTAAAGCATCAAACTGAACCAACTGGCTATCAGATAAATCACCACCTTATATAATTTTTTCCTGAAGGGGTAAAAAAAAAAAAAGGGAAAGAGAATCATGATTACTTAAAGCATTGATAAAAGATGCAGTTGAATTAGGCCTAGTGAATTTGTGCTCATCGATTTTAAATATTTTGTGTACATATCATATTTTATATAAGTCTAGCTTAGTCTAAATTAGTCTGACTAATATGATAGCTAGGTAACCTAGCTACGGCCTAATATGTCACACTATAGTGTTACAATCATGGAGCAGTGTTTCCCCTAGGAGACTTCTGGAACCAAGACTGCTGAAACATTAGCAAAAAGTCACTGTTTACCTTCGACTCCATGGTAACAGCAATGTTTTTGATTGATTGGCGAATGTCACTCTAAGATTGTGGGTAGTGGATGGGTTCACCAAAACTTAAAGAAACATCAGTATCAAGTTCACTTTATTCATATTGACTGTAAACATTCATCAATACATTCACTAACATAAAAAATACACATAGACACACACACACACACACACACACACACAATCAATACACACAAAGTCAGTGTGAGATTATCAGCTACACCATCCTTCAGTCTCTCTCTCTCTTTCAGTTTTTCTCCCTTTCTGTCCTACTTTCAGTCTGTCTCTTCATCTGTCTGTCTCTCAGTCTGTCTGTGGAAATGACAGATTCATTTTAATGTAAATTGCAGTAACTTATTTTCTCCACTGGAGGATGAGAGAGAGCAGCAGAGAGAGGCAGAGTGAGAAGCAGGAAAGAGGTGACGCTCTCTGAACGGCTGCTCTGACCGAACCATTAGCTCTACTCCTGTCCCCAGGGCGGGGTTTGTAAGGGTGGGCAGGGTTTCGTGGCGAACTGGGCCAATCATTCCTGTAGAGCTCCTCTCCTTCACCCAGTCCAGATCCACTACCATCCTCATCATCACCTAGACACATGCATATACATGTTAGGGACAGAATGAATGAGAGAAACAATGAGAAACAGTTATGCAAATTCAATTTGACACACTCACTGTGCACTGTGTCTGTGTCCACTCCTTGGTGTGCGAGTGTGAGACGGTGTGTTGCCACTCGAAGCTCCATGAGGATCTGACGAGTTCTGATGTCCAGAGAACTTTCAACATCCACTTCTGGATTGTTCAGCTGGTTCACCAAACCATCAGCCGTTACACTCATCAGATACCTACACACACACACACACATACACACACACACACACACACACACACACACACACACACACAGAGAAATAGAAACATTGACTTCATCGGTTTTACATTTTCTAAACAGGTGTTAGCAATAGGCAGAGAAAGAGGGAGAAGATGTAGGCAAGGCTTAGTTTTTTCATAAATTAATGAATCCACGTATTGGCTATGTAAGGAATAAAATACATTGTGGCGTGCTGTTATAGGACGAGGTAGTGTGATGTGCACTGAAATTGATTATTTGTTCAATAACAGCATGTATCGAAAGTGCTTTGTTGTTCTTATACTACAGGAATTTGCCAATGCTAATAATCATTATTTATTTGAGCAATTTATAGTTAGATTTAATTTTGTGGAACAGCCATGAAACAAGATTGTTCCTGTAATTACTTACGTTATAACAGCTATAAACACTTGTCTATATTCTCTCACTTGTAGTTAACAAGACAAATTAATGTAACTTTTCATGTTATATGGAAATGATAGCAGCTTTGAGTGGGTATGTATAAAAAGATTTGCATGGGTGTATCTTTGAATCCATATAGGAAATACATCTTGCAGGAAGAAGCCAGTGGTTTTCACACGTACTATACACCGATCAGCCATAACATTAAATACCATAGACAAGTGAAGTGAATAACATTGATTATCTCGTTACAAAGGCACCTGTCAAGTGGTGGGATATATTAAGCAGCAAGTGAACAGTCAGTTCTCGAAGTTGATGTGTTGGAAGCAGGAAAAATTGGCAAGCGTAAGGATCTGAGTGACTTTGACAAGAGCCAGGTATTTCCTAGGTATTCCCTAATGGCAATGGCCTCATTCAGCAGGATAATACTCCCTGTCACACTGCAAAAAATGTTCAGGAATGGTTTGAGGAACATGACAAAGAATTCAAGATTTTGACCTGGACTCCAAATTCCCCAGATCTTAATCCGACCGAGTTTCTGTGGGATGTGCTGGACAAACAAGTTCAATCTACAGAGGCCCCACCTCGCAAGTTACCGCACTTAAAGGATCTGCTGCTAATGTCTTGGTGCCAGACACCACAGCACACCTTCAGAGGTCTCGTGGAGTTCATGCCTTGATGGGTTAGAGCTGTTTTGGCAGCACAAGGGGGACCTATACAATATTAGGCAGGTGGTTCTAATGTTATGGCTGATCAGTGTATATTCACATATAGTTAACCAGGTAGCTACCATGAGCTAACCTGACATCATTTCTGACAGGATTTTTTAAAGAAATAAATGTTCATCAAATAAATAAATGTTCATAATTATTCAATATTCATAAAAAGCTAGTAAGCTGACATCTTTGAGTGCAGTAAAAACTACTTTTGAGGGCTGTGTGCTACTCAGATCTATTTGAAGGATAGGTCTTGAAGTTTATATAAGAACTCAAAGACACACCGACCAATGTGTAGTTTGCAGAGAGACTCTCCTCAGTGATTTACCCGATTAGATAGTACCCACACACACACACACACACACACACGCACACAAACACACACCTTCCACGTGTGTATCCATTCCAACAGCGCTCCTCATTGGTCACATCAGCAGCCATTCTGTCTTCATTACAGAGAGAGTGGGGCAGCATTACCCAAAATTCCCGCATTGGCCTCAGACGCTGCTGCAGATCCAACACCTGAACACAGTAATACATATATTAATATGTTAATACCTGAACCTACAACATGAATAAGTTAACACCTCAAAACAGTACATTCATAAATATTTTAAAACTTGAACTGAGAATATTAACATCTAAACACAGTATATACGTTAACACAATAGCACCTGAACGCCTTATATGCATTAACACAACTACTGTGCAAAAGTTCAATATTACAAATAAAATATTTAAAGATTTCATACTATTTTAATGTTGAATACCTGTGTGGTTTTCGGTTAAATACATTTCCCCATCATTTTTGTTCATTACTGCTATTGTTCGTAAATCATACAACAGTTTTCAGTATTAAAAACAATATGAAATCTGTAAGTATTTTTGTACTATTGAACCATATGGCTGTTTGACTGAAAATGGAAGTAATGTACTGTACATTTCCCCATCATTAGTGTTTGCCACCAAATAATTAACAATAAGTACTGAATGGCCATTTGATAACAAAAGGGTGATCTCTGACTTTTGTACAGTACTGTACTTTCACACAATAGTACTGGAACTCAGTATATACATTAACAGACTACTTCCTGAACAGAGCACATACATTAACACATTAACACCTAAACACTAAACATTATTTACACTTAAACACCTGAATAATTATGGCATTATGACGCCTGTTTACAAATTAACATCTGAATACATTAACACAGATGCACATTAACAAAGAAACACCTAAGCACAATTTGAACAAAGAGAAACAACTGAATATAGAAACCTATGAACCTTAATACTCTTTGTCTTACCAGTCGGTCCATATTGGTTCCTGCAGCAGTTGTTGGCTTTTGCTCTGGACTGAATGTCCTGAATGTTCTCCTGCTGTCTCGCTCTTTGTCAGTTTTATGCTCTTTCTCTCGTTCCTTAGGTGAGCGTTTGGTTCTACTGGGGGCCGGACGGGGATTCCCACAACCCTGAAACACCTGCAATCACACACACACACAGACACTCTCACTTTCACACAATGTACATACTGTGAGGATTGATAAGGGTGTGTGTGTGTGTTGTGTGTTTTACCTTGGTGGAGATGCTGATGCTGTACTCCTGCATGTGCATGATGGCTTCAGAGATTTTCACAGCTACAGAATCAGCAGCCAGTTCCACATTAAATGGTCCATTGAGTCTCTCAGCCAGAGAGAGGAGAGAGTCTGGCACAGACACACACTTTAATGTACTTCATTTTACCATTATTGAAAAGGAAAGAATAAAGCTTACTGAAAAAAGTCCCATGGTTAATATTAGTTCCATCCTCTTACAATGATCCTTCCCCAAACCATGGCCCTCTAACCACCCTTAGCCAGGCACTAAGCACCATAGTTCTTAACCCAAAATCTTACCCCTAGTAGTCTTACCCCATGTCATTTAGTAACCACAGCCCCTTAACTGTAACCCAACCAGCAACCATAACAATGCCCTTAATCTTATTTTCACCTATCAAGCCAAATGTCCCAAAATGTACTCCCTTCACCATATTCCTAAGTGTATCCCACAACCCTCAAACCACTGACTTGTGACTTACCACAGTCACAAATCACACTAAAACCACCAATCATAGTCCCACTCCAACCATAGTCTCTGAATTATATTCTTGCCCCAGTCATAGTGCCTGAAATATATACTGGCCCCAACCATAGTCCCCTAATTATATCCTGAACCCAACCACAGTTCCAACAGTTCCGCAATAATAATTTCCCCCAACATTAGTCTCATAATAATATTTTTATCCCAATCTTAGTTCTATAATAGTAATTATGCCCCAACCATAGTACCATAATAAAAGGCTTTCACCAGTCAAAAATTGTTGAACATTTTTTTGTGTTCAAAGATCTAGATGTAACTGGAAAAGACCATTATAAGTAGACGCTTGTAGCACACAACACTACTAATTTAATTGCCGATAGTAAATAAACATGTTATACTGTATATAACATTATAATAAAACTGTTAAAGGAACTCCTAAGGTATGTAGTGTAGCTCCCTAAATATAGTCATACAACAAGCATAGTCATGGCTCAAAATCACTTCAAAAAAGTCTCCTTAACCATTAGCCTCTAACCAAAGCACTGACCCTTGTAGTTGCTCACCAATGAAGCGGTTCCACTCCGAGTTAAGCTCTGCATGATTGGCCAGACAGCCCTTCATGACATTGAGGCATAGTGGGTGGCAGGACCGGAGCGAGGGAGTCCCACCACATAGAGGACAGTACAACTGACGCATCAAAGCCTTACCACACTCTGCATTTACACTAAACTACAGACAAACAGAAGAGAGAAATCACCATCACATCAACTGGCAACAGCAAACAATAGCAAACAGTAACATACATACATTACCTATATTATAAAACCATTCTCATGCATTTTCAGAGTGCAGAACATGCCCTAATGAATAAATGACATGACGAGTTACTCTGGAACTGTAAAAAAGGGGAGAACTCATAACTCATAACTTGGACTAGACTTCAAGGCAACTATTTATAGTAAGATAACTAGGAAGAAATTGAAGCTTCAGGTACAGTCTTTTTCCCAAACTCAAGTTGTGTCTTAACTCCATTACTTGACGATTGGCTGTGAGTATGATGGATTTATGGTTACTGGTTGGAAATGAAACTGCAACCAAATGTGTTAACATTTAAACAGTTAACACTTACCTTAATGGCTTTGTTAACAATGTCTCTGCCTGTAGAGAGGCCCTGCACTAATGCCCTCGCAGCAATTAAAGCACGAGACAACTAAAATGGGAGAGAGAGAGAGAGAGAGAGAGAGAGAGAGAGAGAGAGCATAAAGTGTTAGATAATTGTTAGTGAATAACAATTAAATAGTCCCCCCCCTGAATAAATGCTTGGTAGAACCACCTTGGCTGCAGTTACACCAGCCAGTCTTCTAGCATATGTCTAGCATATGTCTTTTTTGCTCTGTCAGATTGGATGGGCAACATTGGTGATTTAAACTTTCAGGTCTCCACAACATGATGCTACCAGCACCATGTTTCATTGTGGTGAAATATATGAGTGATGTAACGCTTTGTACCAAGGCCAAAAGGGAACATTTTGAACTCATCTGTCATGTCACAGCAAACCAGTGACTACCTTTCCCATCCTGCAGTGCTGCCTACAAACATGGCCACCTTGGACTGCAATTCCCAAAACACTCACATTCATGCTAATCACGCACACCTGCATCAAATTCACAGCACTCACAATCACAATATAAAAGGACTGTTTGAACACGATGACTTTGCGTAGTATTGAGTGTTCTCACATTACCAAGGTATTGTTTCCATAGTTCTCGTTCTCGATTCCTGGTTATTGACTTTGTTTCTCATTTCTCGTTTTGTGTTTTGCCTCGCCCTGTTTATGCCCGTTTGCCGATCGCCTGACCTTTTACTTGTTTTTGGACTACGCTTTCGATTACCGATTTGGATTTGTCTGCCTATATCTCCTTTAATAAAACTTTTATCTTCATTTGCATCCGTCCTCAACTCCATATCGTGACATAATACTACGCCGCCAACATGGATGCAGCAGGAGAGTGAGGAGAGCATCACAGCAGTGTACATGGGGATGACACTTCAGGTCAGTCCAGTTTCCCCAGTGGACTGCCATAGACCTCCCGGAGACGAATTTTGGATTATGTGACTACCCGAGGCAGTTCTTATTCCACAGCCAAATGTATTTTTCGAGCCTGGCAAACCCCAAGCCGGACATGAGATAGTGGCTTGGGTTCATTGTGTCCCGGTTTTATGGCCTGGCCCGTGAATGGGCAGAGCATCTCTCCAGTACAGGGTCCAATGCCCTCAATAATGTAACTCAGTTTGAGGAACTATTCTTGAAGGAGGTTGGGCATCCACAGCAGGGCAACAACCTGGATCAACTTTTGAGGGGAGTCAGTGTGACGAACAAGCCTGACGTGCCATTCCACACCTATTATGAGTGGATTGACAGGGCAGCCTCCACAGCTCATTCAGCCCCCAGCCGACAGGGCAGTGGTGGAGGTGACGCCGACCTGCAAGACCAAGGACTGAGGTAAAGAGGCCCAGCTACAATGTCCCACATGCAGGAAACTTGGGATCCGTGGATCATATTTCTGCTCTCGGGGATGTTTCAAGAGCAGCTGGCGTACTCACAAATGGCTCCACAAGAGAGCACCTGCTGAGTTCCAGCCGGAGGTCAACGTGGCGACCTCGGCTCCGGAGCTCCAGCTCGAGATTCACGAGGTGGTCTCACCTGCCGAGCTCCAGCCGGAGGTCAACGCGGCGACCTCATCTCCAGAGCTACAGCATGAGATCCATGAGGTGGTCTCAGATACCGAGCTCCAGCCGGAGGTCACCGAGGCGACCTCACCTCGAGGGCTCCAACCTGAGACCCATGAGGCGGTCTCATCTGTAGAGCTCCAGCATAAGGTCAAGTTACTGCTAGAGGTCAACGAAGTGACCTCCCAAGCCAAGTTCATGTCCAAGGTCGAAGAGGCGACCTCTCAAGCCAAGTTCATGTCCGAATTCGAAGAGACGGCCTCCCAAGCCAATTTCCTGTCCGAGGTCAAAGAGGCGACCTCCCATGCCAAGTTCCATTCTGAGATCGACGACGCTGTGGACACAACCCACCAAGTTATGCTCACGCCAGAGTCTGTTGACATGACCAACCAAGTTATGCTCATGGCAGACTATGCTGACACAGACAACCAAGTCCTCATGCCTGAAACCAACGTCACGACCAACCAGGTCCTGCTCCCGCCTGAAGCCGACATCACGACCAACCAGGTCCTGCTCACGCCTTAAGCCGACGTCACAAACAACCAAGTTCTGATCACGCCCGAGTCTGCTGACACGGACAACCAAATTCTGAACCCGATCGAGTCTGCTGACATGGACAACTAAGTTCTGAGCACGCCTGAGTCTGCTGACATGGACAACTAAGTTCTGATCACGCCCGAGTCTGCTGACACGAATAACCAAGTTCTGCTCATGCCCGAGTCTGCTGACACAAACAACCAAGTTCTGCTCAAGCCCGAGTCTGCTGACACGGACAACCAAGTGCTCAAGTCCGAGTCTGCTGACACAGACAACCAAGTTCTGCTCACACCCGAGTCTGCTGACACAACCAACCAAGTTCTGCACACGCCTGAGTCTGTTGACACAGCCAACCAAGTCCAGCCAGCAGAGTTGATGAAGGACGACGCTCCGCCCTCCTGCTCCGTTGAGAACGTTGCTCTACACTCGAGAGAGGCCGACAAGACGGCCCACCAAATCAAGCACTTGTCTAAAGCTGACGACACAACTTCCCAAGCCTGGGTCTTGCCTAAGGACCCCGGCGAACCAGCCCCAGCCACATGTCTGCTCCTCGGCTCCTCGAGGAACCTGCTACTTGTCAGACAATGCCTGCATTGTAACCTGAGGGACTATGAAGACATTTTTCCCAGAGGACCAGGACCGCCAGGGGAGGGATTGTATTTTGGTGCTTTGGGAGAAGCGCCCTTGGGGGGGTTCTGTCATGTCACAGCAAACCAGTGACTACCTTTCCCATCCTGCACTGCGGCCTACAAACATGGCCACCATGGAATGCAATTCCCAGAACACTCACATTCACGCTAATCACGCACACCTGTATTGAGTGTTCTCACATTACCAAGCGATTGTTTCCATAGTTCTCGTTCTTGATTCCTGGATATTGACTTTGTTTCTCGTTTCTTGTTTTATGTTTTGCCTCACCCTGTTTATGCCCATTTGCTGATCGCCTGACCTTTTGCATGTTTTTGGACTATGCTTTGGATTACCGATTTGGATTTGTCTACCTATATCTCCTTTAATAAAACTCTTATCTTCATTTGCATCCGTCCTCAACTCCATATCGTGACATCATCAGACCAGATTTTTTCCTCCCACATGTTTGCTGAGTCTCCAAACTCCAAATGTGATTTATTATTTCATTTTTCAATTATTCAATTATGTATCCAGCCTATGTTTTTTCCTATGAAAAGCTTCTTCCATCTGAGGTGTTATGCTGTTGATTTAGCTATATTCTATAATAAACTCTGGAGGCTTTCAGGAACAGGTGTGTTTATTTTGAAGTCACTTGACACTTTACTTGCACACATGTGGACTCTATTCAACTAATTATGGGACTTCTGAGGCAACTGGTTGGACCAGAGCTAATTTAGGGAGTGAATACTGAATGCAAACACAATTTTTTAAAACTTTCAACCCTTTCAACAAATTTTATGTTAAGTCCATTTCGGTTCCAGGTTGTAACACTATAAAGTTCAAGTTCAAGTTCATGTTGGTGAATACCTATGCAAGGCAATGCAATAAAACACACTGAGAGCCCTGTTCTATACACCCTCCCTACATGCTTGTCACATGTGGTGTGTGTTACCTGTGTGCTGAGTTTGCGTTGCAGCTCTCCGAATGGCTGAAGATGCTGTGTGTGTTTGCTTACACACTCCAGATAATCCACACTGAAGTGATAGTGAGGGTTCAGCAAAGTGAACACCCGCTCCACCAACTCTGTCCAGAAATCTGACACAGCTTCTGATACATACACACCACCGTCTACACCCACACACACACACACACACACACACACACACACACACACACCATTACCGTGTCTACTCTCTGGATTTGCCAGATTTATTCTGATTGCTCTGCTCTGCTGTTCCTACATCACTTGAAGTGAATAAACATACCTGAATAGAATAGAGACTTGCATTTGCTAAGAATATTCTCTGACTATAAAACTGTCCTAATTACCACTATGCACTATGCTTTAATGTATTCAGTACTGTAATCCATACATAAATCTGCAGCAACTCACCTCAATTATATGATTTAAAGCCGATCAACCAAGGTTCACTTTACTTAGATTTACATGTATACATAGAAATTCAGGGACTCATAGGATAGTAACTAAAGTTTCGTTAATTAGTACCTTACTATGTCTTATTAATAGAATTGCTTTGATCCACTATAACTCATGTAAGATGTACTACACAGGTCTAATAAAAGTTCTAATAATGCCCCCTTGTGGGAATAACCTCAGAATTTCTGTACAATTCAAATACAGTATGAAACGTTGTTTTTCCTTTTTCTTTTTTTGTTGAGTTTTTGTAAGGTCAGTGTATGAATAAAAACAAAACAAACTGACCAGTAGGAGGCAGTTTATATGTGTAAGGTACACATATGGTATATACACATGCTATACACCTAATGAAATAAATATATAATGAACAGAACAGCATGGGTCTGTTATGATGTGGTGACCACGGATTTTTTTTGCGGCCATGGTTTGGGTCTACTTGTCCCCTTAGAGCAGGGGTGTCAAACTCATTTTAGTTCGGGGCCACATACAGCCTAATTAGATGTCAAGTGGGCCGGGCCAGTAAAATCAGAGCATAATTATCTATAAATAACAATTTCCCTTTGTTTTCGTGCAAAGAAGTACAAGTACATTAGGAAAATCTTCATA
>JANDJT010000102.1:23943079-23954595 GCA_024331685.1 Stegophilus panzeri | reverse complement strand
CGTAAGCTAACGTCAGTCAGTTCAGAATGAATCGGAATACTTTTGCTGAGTTTAAGACTCCCACTGCATCCGTATTTATGTCTGATTTTAACGTCTGTCGTTATCGAAAGTTACTAGGGGAATAAAAACGAACACATAATGAAACGACCCACAGTGTTTTAATGAGTGATCGTGTTGACCATGGTTACATGTGAACATGATCAGTGTTTGCTAATGTATTCAATTTAGAGATGTAAAATTGATGAAACCTTTTTTACTTCAGTTTTATGCTTCAAAGTCGCGAAATAACTGTTGGGTTTGTAATAGTTGCGTATGAGCTTCACCTTAGTTATATACACTGATATATATCTATCCATCCATCCATCTTCTATACCGCTTATCCTTCAGGGTTGTGGTTAACCTGGATCCTATCCCAGGGAGTATCGGGCACAAGGCGGGGTACACCCTGTATGGGGTGCCAATCCATCGCATGGCACACTCACACACACATTCACACACTCATTTATACACTACAGACACTTTGGACATGCCTACCATGTATGTCCTTGGACTTGGGGAGGAAACCGGAGTATCCGGAGGAAACCCCCACAGCACGGGGAGAACATGCATATACAAATATATATATATATCACGTAATTAGCTGCTGCTGCAGGTGTCGTGTGGGGCAGAGGATGTCTCTGGTATTTTCTGATTAGCAAGTGCGCTGGAGTCTTTGCGTTAAACCACAACAACGGCTCTGGCGGATTATTTAAAGTTGTTGGATGCAGTTAGGATCAGCTTTAACAAACTTTTATGATGATGAAAAAAGAGCTCTGAAGTCAGCTCATATCTGGACAGTTCTTTTCCAGAATGAGAGAGCTTAAAGAGGAAGATGCTATTCATGTAGCACAGCTTGAGTCTGGGCTGAGGTGCAGATGGAGCTGGTTCTGGCTGAAGGTTGAGGCCAAAATAGAGGTGAAGGGAGTCCAGCAGCGGTTCCCACTGTCACAGTATTTAAAAAAAAATAAATAAATAAAATTTGACAAAGCGGGGTATGCAACAAGGGCTCTTGTGCCCTCTTGGCACACTGTCAAACCAAGGTGGCTGGTATGCCAAAAAGTTAAAATGAAGTGGTGTCAGTAAATGTTGTTGGTTTTTTTTGTTTTGTTTTTTTTTTACTTGAAGCAAATGTCATTTCCCTTTATTTTCATGTCTGAGTGCACCAGAATGCTTCATTTACATGTTAAAATCACAAAAATGTTCTTATAGGGGAGGATGCCCCAAGACCCCCACAATTTTATTTGTAAACATGTCACCTTTTTCACCTCTTCTGAGTTTGCAGGTCTGAAAAACACACGAGGTGTTGTGCATTTCTTGGGGCTGAATCTCAAATGTTTTTCTAAACCAGAAAAAGCACTAGAAGGACATTGTGATTTTGAACCTGAGGATCGCAGATTTTGCTTCAATCACAGGGAAGAAATATAAGCTTAATCTACCTGGAGATAAGAAAACATTACTGTGGGCAAATGCGTCAAAATGATCTTTTAAATTGCTGGCCTCTTAAATTAGCCAGAAACAGGTTTTGAGAAGAGCAAGAAACTTTGCTGGACACTGCACTAGTCTACTACTGAAGACTTTTGTACTGATGGAGAATCAATTCCAGACAGAGATATTAATCAGGATCTCTGTGCAATCAGGATGTGATCAATCGATGATCTGCACTATGTTTAGGTTCACCCATTTGTGCCAGCTCAGCAGTCGTGGTACCTGGTCGAGAAGGGTTCAATTCAACACGGGTACTCGGGTGTGGCACGGCCTGCTTGGAGGTGGAAGTAGTGATAAACATGGAGGATTATGGGAAGTTTGCCATGCCGCACTATCCACTGGAAAAACATCATGTGTTCATTTGTCTTTCACACACGCGTACTATTGCACAAAACTTTTTTTGTATTGCAGAGCTGGACTGTTGTGACTAAGCAGTCTGGTTGTCTCTTCCTCAGCTTTCTAAAAGGCGTAGACTGAGAGCAGGCAGCAGCACCTCCAGTCCTTCACTCGCACACACACCCGGAGCTTCTCGCACACCAAAAAACACACTCGGCCCACAGCCTGAGATGGCCCGACCAGAAAGGAGGAAGAGAGGGAGCATGTTTGAGGCTGTGAGATCCGGACGCTCCGCACTGGTGGTGAGAGAAAGGGGAAAGTGATGTATAACAGCCTCGTGTTCTCAGTTTTCCACACAGTAACAGATTTACAGATAAATTACATGCACAGGTGAGAGCATGCTCAGGTCAAGTGTTTTGAATGATTATCACTTGCATCTTTCACTGTCAATGTGTGTAATAAAACACGTATTAAAGATAATCCCATAGAAAATAATAATAATTTTAAAAAATGAAGTAATTATTTGGGGGGAAAAATAATTCACATTCACATCATTTAAAGAAAGGCAACATGCCCTTCACCAAATAACTAGATTTCTAGTAGAAATACCTATATTTCTCTTACTCTCACACATTAGGCCTCATTTATGAAGCTGGATACGAACAAATTTATTTTGAAAACCGTTCATAGGAGCATTTCACACATGATATTTAGTATTTATGAAAATCCTCTTGTTCGGTAAAACGTTTAGTTTTTTTTTGTTGTTTGTTGTTTGTTTTTTTTTTTTTTTTTTTTTTTTTACTAATCTGAGAGCTCGGGTTTGTTTACATTTAAGGAGACTCTCTGATGTGAACCTCATATCGTATAATTGGGGACGAGTTACTGTAAATTTATATTATAGATTAAGCTGTCAAGTTTAAACAGCTTGTGGACAATAAGAAACAAATTGCTTGTCTAATATCCCTCGTGAAATCAGGAATATGTTTCTGACTGTTCCAGGAGAGTAAAACAAACAGTGCTTTAAGTGACACTCCAGTTATAATTACCATTAAAATTATTTGTAAAGTGTTAGATTTGTTAGATTAGCCTTCGTTGTAGGCCTATTTAACCTTTTTAAAAAAAAAAAAAAAAAAAAAAAAAAAAATAGGTAGTCAAAATGATCAGCCTTTTTTCTAATTTGGCCGAAAACCCGAAGGGCCGTTTTGACTATTTTTACCCAAAATATTTTAACTGATGTTCATTATATATTTATAGTGAATATACCTTCACAACTGTCACTCATTCCGGATTCATATGTTGATTGGCTCTTTTTTTTTATTATTAGGGAACAAAAGAAAATGTCTTTTTGCCTTCTGTCTGTTGATAAAATACAGAGCTTCTACAAAAAACATGTAAAGGTTGGCAGGTCTGAAACGAAAATGGTAAATATACATTTTTTTTTTGTATTTCACCTGCACCCCACTCGAATTTCCTTTGTCCGTCCCACAGGTTGAATACCTCTGCTTAGAGTCAGGACTATGTGAACAATAAGAGACTGATCTGGTATGTCTCAATCTGCAGTGAGCACTGTACTCCCTAGTATGCTGCATGTAATCATTGGGCACCCCCAAATACATTAGGTTTCCTCTTGCGTTGGTGCGAGAGAGACTCTTCAGTCACCGAGACACTTAAAACAATTAAACATCGCTATTTCTTTGTGTGATGTGCTTGGTGTCTGATTTTTTTTTATTGGTGTAGACATCAAAATAACTTCTGCCTCTGATAAATTCATGTTTTCGGTTCTTTGTGCGCTTTACCTTATATGGAGTTTTGTGTGCATCATTAAACAAATGAGCTCTGTTGGTAATGTGCGTTGCACTTGATGGGTGATTGCTTGCATTCGTTGATGAATGTCATGTACAAAGAAAATCAGCAGTACTGAAACTTTTGTACGTCTGGCAGAAATTCTTAATTTGGTTTGGCTTGCCTTACGCAAACTTTCTAATCGGTTGCTGCAGACGGTGGTCGATGATTGGCTGGATGACTATAAACAGGATCAGGAGGAGGGTCTTCTAGAGCTCCTTAATTTTGTTATTGAGAGCTGTGGCTGTAAAGGTAAGTCTTACTCCGTTATCTGACTATTCACCAACATACAGAAAACAGGCAGTACAACACAGCAGCACTAGATTTAGTATTAGCATTGTGCTTGCCATCATCAGATGTATGCTAAAGTGCAAAGTGATGGAATCTCTGAAACGTCTAAAACTTGCATATTTGATTATACTGTTGTGCCTTAGGCATTGTAACAAGGGAGATGTTTGACATTATGCAGAATGCTGACATCATAAGTCACCTGACCAAAGAGTTTAATGAGGTGAGTAGAGTGTTGCCAGGGATCGGGGTAAAGGAAACACAGATTCCACATATGTTAATCAGAACGTACAGTAGTTCTACGTTTCTACTGTGTGTTCTCTGTGCTCCAGGACTCAGTAGGTTACCCCCTGGTAGCAGGGGGGTCTCAGGGCCGACGGTTTCGTGAAGGACTGTGTGAGTTTGTGTTTCAGCTGGTGCAGCGCTGCAGAAACAGTCTCCTCTATGATGAGTTTGTGTTCTCAGCACTGATCGCCTTCCTCACGGGGCTCGCTGATTCGCAGGTCCGAGCCTTCAGACACACCAGCACTCTCATTGGTGAGGGGTTTGAGGAATATTTATCACATTTAATCCCAGTTTAAATTCTTATCCAGAACAAAAACCAAACCTCTAACTTTCCAGTGGAAACAATAGAGGTGATAAGGGTAAGTGATTTAGTCTGTGGTGGTTCAGTGTTGTGCTGCGTTTAAATATGTTCAGTTTAATCAATGCATGCACAAAAAACTCCTCTGTGTGAAGTTTTGCTTGTTCTTAGTCATTGTGTGTGTGAGAGTGTAAGAGTGTGTGTGTGGTGCACTTTGATTACCTGCCATTCCATCCAGGGTGTATTCTGGTCTCACTGACTCGCTAAAATCTAATTAGAACCTGAGAAAGCTGGACACAAATGAGACAAATTGGAAAGTGGCGGTACGAGGGACTTAACTCTTAGTGTGAACATAAACTTAGATAGCTGCTTATGGGGCGCATGACATTCCTGCTTCATTATGCTCGATGAAAACAAATAGCAATAGATTGTTAAGGAGGAGCTAACTCTATAATGTGTGTGTGTGTGTGTGTGTGTGTGTGTGTGTGTGTAGCCATGCGTCTGATGTCTGCAATAGTGACAGTGTCTGCAGTCGTGTATGCTCAGGCTGACACAACACAAAGACGTTATCAGCTGGAGAAAAGCAAGAGTGCCGCACACAGAGCAACTGAGAGACTGGAAGAGCTCCAGAACTCCTACAATGAGGTCTCACACACACACACACAGACGGGTCTGTTTTAGATCGCAGACTACTAGACTTTATCCCCAGCGTTTCAGATTTTTAAAAATCCGATATTAATCCTATTTAAACATAGTCTAAACGCCACACTTTGGTAAGAAAGACATAAAAGGTAATGTTGATGCTGGGTTTTCTGCTAAAGTTAGCGGCGTTGCATTACGTGTGTATGACGTCCTGTGCCGTCGTCTGGGAAACGGCTTATACCTCCGGTTAGTAAAAACCGCTCATGTTCCATTTGAGATGATGTTACCTTTCTGAAATTCATACACTAGATGGTAGAGTATGTAGTGCATAGTGTAAGTGTATCGTATGTCATTTGAGACACAACTTTGGGCTGTACTCTGATGTTTTTGGGAACAGAAGTAATGGAATGAGTAAACGTGCCCCATGCCACTCGCAGACCAACTAATCCATAATGAGATTCGTTGACAACGGTTTTTATAATTGATTTTATAGATTAGTGGTTGTAGCTCTAGTTAGGTCCCATACTGCATGCTAGTGTACTGAATAATATGGTCAAGTGTTATGCCCTTTATGGTAACAGGCAACCATTGGCAGTGTACAATAAGCATTTATCATCAGATTTTTAAAAATCTAATCATATTTGTAGTCAAAAGGAGCAAGGCATCTCATTTGTCGCATCTAATTTTTTTTTTTTGTCAGATGGGTTTTTTTTTTTTTTTTTTAATCTGTCCATGCTCTGTAACGTAGCTATGTAGTTTATGAAATTGTTTGACATCATAGATTTGTTGCCTGTTATGAACGCCCTGAGCCATTTACTTGACCAATAACAAAAAAGAATTACATGTTATAATATAAATAAATTAAATGTGCTTCTATATTCCAGCTTTGTGCCCTGTTGAACTTTAAGGTGAATTTGTGAAAATTGTATTCAAATGTTGTTACTCAAATCAGCGAAAATGGACAGATAAATTAATTATAAAAATGATTTTCATCCCTTCTATAATTATAATTGGTTAATACTTTAGTAAATCTCTGGTCTCCACTGTTGTGTATATTGAGTAATGACATGACCGTGTGTGCGTGTGCATTTTAGCTGTTGGAGCAGCAGGAAGAGTTGGGCTCTCTGATGAACGGGATCTTTAAAGGAGTGTTTGTTCATCGGTATAGAGACAAAGTTCCAGAGATCCGGGCAGTCTGTATGCAGGAGATGGGGGTATGGCTTAGAGAAAACCCCACTTCCTTCCTTAATGATGGACACCTCAAATACCTAGGCTGGATGTTGCATGACAAGGTACACGCACACTGGAAGAGGAGTATTCGACCAGGACGGCATATAAGCACAGTCCCCTCTGAAAGTATTGGAACGTGCAAGGGGCCAGCTCCTCTGTTTTGTTGTACAAATAATAGAATATATTTGGGTTTGAGATCAAAAGATGAATATGAGACGACAGATCAGAATTTCAGCTTTCGTTACCTCGTATTTTTCCTTAGAATGTGGCAGCGCACCCAATTTTTAGGTGAGCAAAAGTAATGGAACAAATAGTCTTAAAGTAAATAACACTTAATATTTGGTTGTGTATCCCTGCACCAAGCTGGTGATCACTGCCATCACCAAACTGTTAGTTTTCTTTTGTGTTGCTTTTTCAGGCAACCCTGATGTCTTCAGTGTATATGGAAAACAATAGAATTGGCCTTGCTGTTCCAGTACTTTCAGAGGGGACTGTAACTTCTAAGTGCTATTACCTCTGTGTGTGTGTGTGTGTGTGTGTGTGTGTGTGTGTGTGTGTGTGTGTATCTCCACAGCAAGCTAGTGTTCGCTTGCAGTGTGTGTTGTCCCTTCAGAAACTGTACGGGGAGAAAAGTTTCATCGGCCGCCTGGAGCTCTTTACGAGCCGCTTTAAGGTATCTGTCTCTGTGTGTGTGTGTGTGTGTGTGTGTGTGTTAATGTTTTTGCTGAGTGTGTGTTAACCTTTGCTGTGTGTGTTTAAAGGAGAGGTTATTGAACATGGTGCTGGATAAAGACGCTGATGTTGCTGTGGAGGCAGTCAGAGTGCTGCTGATCATTACGCAGTGAGTGTGTATTTGTCTGAGTTTGTGTGTGTGTGCATGAACTAGAATTCATCCACATGTCATAATCCACACAAGTATTTAATAGCATGATACATTTCTAGAATGATAATGATCCCACTAGGCATGTGGTTGAGTCAGCCTGTCTTCAGTGAAATTCCACTGTAAAATGTCTTGTGATACTCTATACACATCACTGGTTAATTGGTTTATGATGTACACATACTTTTCTTTGGGCATAGTGAATTTTTTTTTTTTAGAAAGGTTTTGAAAAGAGACAGTTGAGCATTACATTTAAAAAAAAGTTTTTCTATCACGTTAGTCGTCTAACCTTTTTATCATGACTTCACAACATTGTATTTTAACCCTTTAGATCCTGATGAACATACTTTTTCCTTCGGTATTCTCCATTTCATGACTCAAGACTGTCTCATAGCTCAGAAATAAGACGCAATTTGTTAGAAACAGATGGACATAGTTTAAAAAAAAAAAATTTTAATCTACGTTATGTGATAAAATGACAGTAATCTGGTTTAGAAAAATACATAAATGTTCAGTATTGTGTTCAAAATATGCACTCATTGCATTTGATATTATGTCTCTGTTTTGTATTCACGATAGAGAGAAAACATTTGGTTTTTCACAGTCATGGTTTATCTGTCAGTTAGTGAGTATGTTGACAACATTGATCAGTGTCCTAAATAAAAATATTCAGTAAAGAGTTTTGTTCGTTTACGTCTAAAAACCTTACATCGTTCTGTTTTACAGTAATCGTATTTAATAATCATGTTTGCGTGTGTGCAGGAACACAGAGGACGGTCTGTCCGAGGATGAGTGTATGCGTGTGTATCCACTAGTGTTTGCTGCACATAGAGGACTCGCTTCTGCAGCTGGAGAGTTTTTGTACCATGTGTGAGTTCATCACCATCATCCTCATCCTCATCGCAGTTATATACTACAGGTGTAGTGTACAATCGGGGGTGTGTGTGTGTGTGTGTGTGTATAGGCTGTGCACCGAGGTGGATCGTCTACTAGAAGAAGATGAGAAAGAGAGGCGCAATGTCACTTTCCTCAACCTGCTCACATGCTTCTTTATTCAAAGCAAGGTAATGTCAATATCTAAGCACATTGGCATTAGAAATTTCAGGACAAATTCACTACTCGCTTTTGCTTTTGACAATGACAATTTAATCATCCAAAAAGGTCAAAGCTGAGGATCTCAAACTCAAAGCAACCTTTACCAACATTGGTTTTTGTTTCCATGGGACCTAACAATCAATTACTTGGAATGTTTCACTTTCGTTTTTTCTTTGTTTAAGTGTTCTTTGACAGAAAAAAATAGCATTTCCATTTCGCTTTTTTCCCCCATGACCATAAAAGAGATGGTCCTCTCCTGATAAAGCATAAAGTATATTGGAGTTGAGCTAAAATAATGAATATGAGCTCAAAGTGCATCATTTACACTATTTAGTGCGTTATTAGTGCAGTATTTACATCTGAATTTTAGTCTGCAGTGGGCTATCATGGCTTCTATAGAGCAGGCTTCAGCCACTAAATGCAGTTCTAGCACATTTGGCTATTAATAATTATCATTATTAATCGTCCACACAACACTCATTAAAAGTGTGCGATTTGAAACACCAGAAAATCATGGTTCGTGAAGAATTTTAGAAAATACAGATTGAGGCTTCCGGTGACGTCATGAGAGGAGTAGCAGCCTGACTCCCCTGCTGCGGGAAGAAACCCCGATAAAGTAGCCAAACTCCAATTTAACTTCAAATAATTAACAACCCAATGCGAAAACCACAATGTCCACTTTAAAAAGAGATGCAGAAAAGAAAGGCAAAACGACTAAAAAAAGACGATAAACGAGACCAACCAGACTTGTCTCCGAACACGGGTGAAACATGCAGGGAAGAAACTGGAACAACAGGTGACGAATGTCGAACAGAGAGTAAGTGATGCGGAAGATAAAACGCATCGACGTGATAGTCATTCGCCATTTACTTTAAAGAGAAGCAAAACTATCGGCCAAGTGTGAAGACCTGGAATCCAGAGCTCGTGAAAACAATCTGCGTATTTATGGGGTGAAAGAAGGAGAGGAAAAGACCGATATGATCACTTTCATTATCAACCTGATGCGCTCTTCACCAGAGTTACTCGAAGATCTGGATTTGTGCATAGAGAGGGCACATCGCTCGCTAACCATGAAACCAAAGGAGTCCGTCCCTCCAAGATCTATCATTGTCAGGTTTTCTAATTAGAGTTAAAGAATGATACTTCAACAAGCTTGGAAACAACGAGGGGGCACATACCAAGGGCAAAAGGTCTTCTTTGATCAAGACTACATGTCGGACGTACAGCAGAAACGCAAGCGGGTTCGGGAGGTAATTAAACAACTCAGAGAAAAACGTAAAGGCCCAGTCATCGTTCCCTGCACAGCTGAAAATATACTTGGAGTCCGGGGTGAAGACCTTTACGAGTCTGGCAGAAGCGGCGCCCACCCTTCAGGAGATGGGTATTCATATCAAGGTGGACGAACGGGAGATTCTTCAGAAAGACCTGTTACGCAGCGCCTGGGACTCGGTATCGACATCAAGCAGAGGCCCGTCTACCTAGACCAATGCGGATTTGCAGACTTTTGTTCAAGGTGAAAGATAAATAGTAAATAACTTTAATATGTAAGCATTCCGTTAAGAATAAGTGCAGGGTTTTCTTTTTACTAAGTATGGAGTAAAGTTGGCCGACTCATAAATGATATAATAATATCAATAAGAATAACGGGGGTTTCTCCCTTCAGGGGTGAAAGGGCTAAGACATTTAAATTTTAGTTCACTTTTGCTTTTACATTTAGGCAACTCTAACTACAGCATAGCGCTGTCTGATAGTTGCAACAACACAGTGTGTGCTTCCCCGGAGAGATTAGTCACGACTCTCCGTCTTTACTGAAGCCGATTGCCAAGATGTTAGTTCAGTCAGCTGGGTTTTTGGAAGTCAGTTCTCCGTTTTTGTTTTGTTGTTGTATAAGATGTTCTTCTTCTACACTATGTTTAATCCATATTTCTATGATACCAATAGACATGCAATCGTGTAGTATGTTTCAGATGATTCACAGGTGTATTACGTGGAAATTGAGACTTGGGTTGAGATGGAAGGACAAGATTAACACTTTTACCATACGTGTATGAGCAATCTCAACATAAATATGTATAATGTCCATGGTTTGAATCATCCCATTAAAAGAAAGAAAATATATAGTCAGCTAAAGAAATTTCACTGCTCAATTGCCTTATTGCAGGAAACTCGCCTGTTCGAAACTGAACACAGAAAATTAAGGAGAGAATGGGTAAACCAAGTATATAGTGCCTCCTTTTGTTTTTAAAAAAAAAAAAAAAAAAGGGGGGGGGAGTAGCTATTTTAATTAGTAAGTCAGTGGCCTTTTGCTTAGAAAATGTAATTCGGGACAAGATGGGGAGGTTTGTCATGATAGTTGGTACAATAGGAGAAGTAGAGATATCCATTATGAATCTGTACGCCCCAAACGAATACGATCTGACCTTTTTTAAAGACATTGCAAATATCATAGCGGATAATGCCAAGGGCATGATAGTGGTGGGAGGGGACTTCAATGCAGTACAAGCTGGAAGGTTAGATAGAACACCGGCAGAGAAAGGATCCCAAACTAAAAGAACCAAAACACTTAATAACATGATTTCAGAACTAGGACTGGTTGATTCATGGAGATTTAAAAACCCCAAAGGAAAGGACTTTACCTTTTTTTTTTTTTTTTTTTTTTCTTTTTTTTTTTCTAATGTTCATAGCTGTTATTTCCAGGATTGACTTCTTTGGTCTCTCCCAACAATATATGTATAAAGTACAAGACTGCCAGATTGAGCCAATAACACTGAGTGACCATGCCCCTGTCATGTTAATCGTAGATCTTGGTAAAGAAAGTTTTTTTCAGATACTGGAGACTAAATGTATCACTACTAACCAACACAACAGTGGTACAAGAACTAAAACGGAACTTAAAAGAATACTTTGAGTTAAATGACAATGGAGAGGTAACACCATCAATCCTATGGGAGGGAGCTAAATTAGTAATAAGAGGGAAAATGATCCAGATTGCATCAAGACTAAAGAAAATACTGTTGGTAGAGCAAATGAAATTAGAAAACAAAATTAAACGATTAGAGATAGAACATAAAAGTACAGGAGCACAAGCCACTCTAC
>JANDJT010000102.1:23925530-23940799 GCA_024331685.1 Stegophilus panzeri | reverse complement strand
CAGTCTTTCATCCACTTTCTTCGAAAACTGTAAGCCTTCTTTTCTGCTGGTGGATCCACATTCAGCACATGATCGCCATCACCAACTCTAGGAATTACATTTTCTGTAACTTTAGGCGACTTACAAAAGAAATCTGTATTCATTTCATCTTCTCTCTCCAGCACGCTAGTTATCTCACCGTCACGTGACAACGGAGCGGAGTGAAGGGAAGTCCGGGCCTGAATTTCGTTTTTTTTAAAGGGGATTCCCCCCTTTACATGGATCAATGCTGTTTAAAATATATATTTTTGTTTTTCATTTATATCTTTCATGTGGTTCAGTTCAGTTTCAGTCACATTTTTTTCCATTTCTTGTGACGACCCCCCCTCCTGCGGTTAATACATGGATTGGGTCATTACATGAGAGATGGTGAATTTCACCAAGCAGTACTCTATTTTTTAACATACCATGTGATGTTCATTCATGTTTATTTTTCAATAAAATGCTTCTTGTTTATTTTTCGATAAAACGCTTCTTGCTGCCGTTTTGAGTCAGCAGCCGCGCTCTACCACACTCACGCAGCATATAGAGCATCAAATCAACATTTACTGTTTGAATTTCTAGATTAAAAAAATTTGGAAGCCGAGACTTTCTTCACAAACAGCTCATTATGAATCGACTGGTAAAGTCCTTATAGTGTGAATAAGGCATAACCATAAGGCAAACCACTGCATTGACAATATGAAACAGGCCGATGCTGCACTCATCAGGATCACAATACAGAGCGTGAGACAGAAGGGCGGTGCAGCCGCTCACTGTGGAATAAAATTCTAAAAGAAAGACAGACTGCTTGACGTGTTGATTTTATTTGTTTGCGTCTGTGGATTAATTTAATAATTTGATCCGAGATGAAGCAAATACAGTACATTTTGTGTGGGAATTTCCTGCATTATAAAGCAGAGCTTTGCGGGGAACGGTTTAAATTATGGGCAATCCCACGCCGAAATTCAAGCCCTGGGAGGGAGTGATAGTAACCAATAATAAAATCTGCATTAAAGTTAAGAATGTAAAGATGAAGTTTAATTGGTTATGTAACAATGGATAGAACGGTGGACTGGTCACTATCAGCTCACAGCTGGCACATGTTGTGCAGTAATTAGCGAACGTTTTGTAGAGAAATGAAAACGGGTCGTACCACAACAATTATTTTCACTCGTACAAATGCTCCAAAATATATTTTGAGGTTGCACAGATTAAAATTTCGAGAGCATATGCGACCAAAATGGTCGCAATTTCGAGCCTTGACTGAGCAGGATGAAGATGAATGAATGAAACGTTTCTTTAATATTCCTTTATGAACAAAGATCCACACAGAATTCTCTCACGGTCTCTTTTAGTTCTCTGCAGATGTGGATAAAGTGGTGTGTTTGCTCAGAGCTCCTCTGCATTTTGAGCTCGAGACTTACGGCAGCACGGGCCGTCTGGAGAAGGTGAGAACTTGCCGAGACCGCAACCGCTAATATTACAAACGCCAAAAATCCATAACAATTTGCATATCTGTATACAAAACTTCAAAAGCATAAAGAAAAGATGGAACAGTAGCAATTACGAGTTTTTATTTTGTGCACGTTGAGAATATTGTTGGTCTCTAGTGGACATATCGACTGTATGGTTTCATGATGATATCTGTAAAGAATTAGTACAGAACTTGCACAAAACCACTTCATAACAAATCAAATGTCTTCTCACTAAAAGTAAAAGACTTGGAGGGAAATGTATAAAATTAGTCAGTGCAGTGCATTACTGTATACTAGTGTTAGTGCAAGGCTAAAACAATGCTTTGCTCTTCGTGATTTCAAGAAAGTGTTTAATGTACCAAAATAGGGTGTCTCAAATTCTGTTGCTGTTTGATTTTGGGTAAATCAAACACTTTAAGCCAATCTAAGCACAGCGAGTATCACCAGTCGAATATGCGAACACAAAAACATGGATCTTTTCCAGTCCCAGTTAAAAAACAAATATACCACCATACAGCACTCTTATTGGTAGTCGCCAATCACTTAACATAAAGTTAAACTTTTCTCAACTTTGTTGTATCACATGTTCCACCCATGTCAGTCACTTTGTCACTGGAAATCACTAAAGCTCTCACTGAAAAACTAATTTCTCCTGCTTTGTCGTATTCATATGAACATGGTAAAACAAACATACATGTGTGTTTGTTGTATGACATGGTCCGTCTTTCTCTTTTTCTCTTTAATCGGCTGTCTCAGTATTTGGAGCTGTTGTTATCTCAGGTGTGTGAGATTGTGGAGAAGCATCACGAGGAGAGCGTGCTGGAGGCCTGTGTGCGTGCGTTGTGTGTGTTGTGCTGCGATCAGTACACTTTCTCCGCACGCGCCGAAAGAATCGTCAGTCAGCTGCTCGACTCAACGCTGGAGAAATTCAACACACACCTCACCGATGTACTGCAGGTAATAATTCTGAAATGCACACACATCTCATTAACATACACGGCATACGCCAGCGATAAACGACTCTGTATGTGTAGAGCTGCCATATTGATCTATTCACATACACACCAAATTGCTTTTCCAGTTTAGCTGAGAGCTTGCACTGTATGTACTTAGAATGTATTTTTATTTTTTTCATTAGTAAGTGCCACAATGTTGGAAGCACACAATTGTAGAGGATATCTTTGTATATCGTACCATTTTAAAATTGACCTTCACTAGAACTAAGGGGCCCATTGGAATGGGATGTTCAGGGCATATTAGGGATGTTAGGGTAAATTAGTTTATATAAAGAATACAAGCATGCACCAGACATACATTTCAGAAAGCACTTTGCTAACAGATCTCAAAGGTATTAAAAATTAGATATCAGAATCAGCACTCAAAATTTATCATTGTCCAACAGGTACTTAGAACATGCCTGTGCATCCTTGAAGCGCAAATGTCCGTTCTAGATGTTAATCAGCTCAACCCATATCTCTCAATTAGCTTATCAACCAAACATTGATAAATACCATGTCCATAAATGCCATGACTTGTATAAATAACTGTATGTTCGTCATTTAGCTTCATACCACACATTATCCAGTTGTCTTGTCTACCAGTTATTTTTACTACATTTGTACATTTACATCGCCATTGTTATATTTTGCATATTTAATACTTTCCTTTGTTCTTATTATTAAACTTGAGTATGTTGACCTGTGTGTTTCTCACTTGTCACAAATGCGTTCTACAAACTATCAATGGATTCACTTAATCTGATCTGAAGGATGGTGGGGGGGACCATCAAGTCCTATCTCATTCTGAGATTATTTTGTCCATTGGAACGGTACCTCCATTAAATAGAATAATTATACATTTTTTATTAATAATTTCCTAATACTTCATTGAATATTGGTAATTTTCCCACCCGACATACCCTACACCTCCTATACCACAGCAAGTTGTCAACAACAATTTAATGTTATAGAATGTCTTGAAGACAAAAAAACAAAAACGCAGCATCTAACAACATCTAACTGTGTGTGTGATTCAGGGCACAGCTGATGAGGATGATGTGTACAGTGCTGTAACTTCCCTGAAGAGATTGGCCATTTTCAGCAGGTGTGTTTAAGTTGTCTGATGCACAATGTGTGTGAAAATAATTACGCCGGACAACAAAGTTCCAGCAAAACAGCAATGCCACATGCTAATTGGAACAATAAATAATTGAAATATTTTCACGATTGATTGATTGATCTGGATGTACTACTTATTGGTATATTAGTGCACATTGGAGTTTGTGTGTGTGTGTGTGTGTCAGTACAAGAGATCTGACCGTGCTGAAGCTATTTGAGCCATGCTTCCTGCTGTTGAAAACTGGATTGGAGTCCAGGGAGGTGGACAAGGAGGTAATGTGCAGAGTTCAGCTTTGTGACCGGGTGTGAGAATGGACAGTTCTTTACTTGAGTACACTAGACACTAGAGTTAGGACCCCAGAGAGGTCCTGTGTAATGGTGTAATATATTTCCTGAGTCGTGTTGATTTGGGTTTGAATGTGTTGAGGTGTGTAGTAGATGGTGTATGTATTTTATGTTGTATAGTTACTAATGGTTTATGCAGGTTGTGCAGTTGATGGTGTTGTACAATACCACCGTACGTGTTGTATATTAGATGATAGAAGTGCATTAAATGTGTTGGATAGTTGAGTTGTGTAGTAATATTTGCTTTTATTGTTAATTGCAGTTGATGTCGTGTGCACTGAAGTGCGCTGCTTTCCATCTGCTGTGGGCGAGAGTGAAGATCTCACAGACACCTCAACCTGAGAAGGTACATTAAGAAACCTGAGAAAGTTCCAGTCTACTTTCCCAGTCCCATGTTTTCATAATTTAACTTGAAAGCGTGGCAAAATAGTTAGCTAGTTAAGCGAATGAATACGCGCTAAGGAAAATGAGCGAGTACTTAAATTACTGGGGAGGACTCGGACAATGTGATGTAGCCACAGTCCATATAATTTTATGATAATGTCTCATGATAATGTCTCAGACGTAGACATGTTGGCTAACATGTTGTTCTACTTACATTGCACGTAAACGAACAAAACTGAGTCCGCCTTCGTTTGATTCGTTTGTTTAAACGAAGACGTGACTGTGCCTTTTTACAACAGACCTCAACAACTCAAAAACCTAATGTGCCTAATAGGGATGCCACGATACCAAAAATCTAGTAGTCGGTACCGATACCACCAAAAGTACACGATACTCGATACCACGGTGTGGTACAAAAATAAAATTAAAAACTCCTGGAGGACATCCTCCTCTGGCTGATACTGGCAAAGAGAGGGGGGGATATTTTAGTTATCAAACACTGTCTGACAGTGACTAATAAAACAGTGGAGGCTACAAGTGCTAAGGTGCACTCCTAAACGCGCACACACACAAACACACCCCTTATACTCTGAATGCAAGCATTAGTTTAAATTCACTGATATGGTGGCAGGCCAAAAAGATTTATTAAAAGCATGAACATGTGAATAATTATTAGTGACATTAGGCCACATTTTGCTGACAGGACACGGGCTGAATGGCGATGCATGGCGGCCCATTAGGAGGTAGTTTATAACACTGCAGTGTGTTATCAATTATATGTTTGCTGTCATCCGCCTCGAATGCGAAGTATTTCCGTATTTGACACTTCCACCTTTCCTTTCAACGAGTCGGGACGGAGCTAAACTTCTCGCCATCTTCTGTAGTTTTTCCCGTGTGCTTGTAGGCGTTCTTCTTCTTCTTTACCACTTGTGGACCAACTAAAACACTTACGCGCATTTGCTTCCCCCTTCAGTTCCTGAAGAATTGCAACCCCGTTACCTTCATAACCAATGTTACCTACGCTACTGCAGAAAAGCAAGTACCGTCTTGTTTTAACAATGTTTGTACTGACTTGGTACCAAAGTATCAGTTCTCGGGACATTCCTAGCGCCTAAAGTGTTTTGAGACCGGAAAGTTCAGATTTTTATCATTAATATGTACATTTAAATAATGAGGCTAATATTTTAATAGTTGTATATTGTTCAGAAACTAAATGTGCACTGAGGGGTCTACTGGTCCACTTTATTAGGAACACCTGTACACCAGCTCACTCCTGCAGTTAGCCAAGCAGGCAATCATGTGGCTGCAGCGCAGTGCATAAAATCATGCAGATACAAGTCCAGAGCTTCAGTTTATGTTCATATCAAACATCAGAATGGGGGGTAAATATGAAGCGAGCAGCAGTTATGCTAGGGAAATGCTTGCAGGTGTTAGCCGTATCATCAGGAAATTGCGGTTCAAATTCCGACAATGCCACAGCCATCTTCAGAGTGTGTTATGCGCCCCGTGACCTGGCCGAAGCAAATGTAAGCCTTTGTCGGTAGCTTTCTTATGATGGAGGAGAGCGGGCTGGTCAGTGGGAAAATTGGCAGGTGACCAAGTGGGGGAGAAATGATGGGTAAAAAATACTCTGTATAATCATGGTGAGCAGAAGAGCATCTCTGTAACCACATCACTCCAAACCTTGAGGCTGATGGGCTACAGCAGCAAAAGTCCACATCAGGTTCCTGTCAGCCAAGTAAAAGAATCTGAGGCTACATTGGGCACAGGCCCAACAAAACCTGACAGTGGAAGATTGGAAAATCGTTGCCTGGTCGAAGGAATCTTGATTTCAATAGTTGTGTGTCAATAGTTCAGGTGGTGGTGGTGTAATGATGTTGGGAATTTTTTCTGGGCACATATTGGGCCCTTAATACCATTCAAACATCATCTAAATTCCACAGCCTGAGTATTGCCTGACTACATTACACAGCTGAGTATCGTTGCTGACCATGTGTCATAACCATTCAAGTTAAAACTCAGAATGATCATGAATTCAGAAATGACACAGATGCTCATACTCGTAAGTTGCTCATAAGTTCCTGTTTACACAGGTGCACTTTTTGACTATATAGCATACAGTTATAGAAGAGAAATTATTTATAATCGGACTCATCCCGTATGAGGATGGATTTCCTTTTGAGTCTGGTTCCTCTCGAGGTTTCTTCCTCATACCGTCAGGGAGTTTTTCTTTGCCACTGTCACCGTAATGCTTGTTCATTAGGGATACATTTTAAATGTATATCTGAAAGTTGTATATTTCTGTAAAGCTGCATTGTGACCATGTCCATTGTTAAGAGCTATACAAATTGAATTGAATTGAAGAACTCTTCTTTCCCAACTGTACTTGGCGGCATCATCTCTTCAGCCATGAAATAAGTTACTAATAGGTTAACTCCCCAGTATTAGTATGGTGTTCCTAACAAAGCGGCCAGTGAGTGTCTCTCTCTCTCTATATCTATCTATATATATATATATATATATATGTATGTATATATATGTGTGTGTATGTATATGTAATATAATCATTTTATTTTTTTTCCTCCTGAATCTGAACATCAGTAGAGAGCAGAATTTTTCCTTTTCCTGATTCGATTTAAGAATGCTGGTTAACAGCAGCAGTGGTCAACAGACATCTCAACCAAAATGTACATCAGACAACTACCAGTGAAAAACAGATAACCTGGACATGTAATCTGCTTGTTCAAGACTCTCAGATTAGTGATTTGTCCACTCCTGTGATATGACTTATCTTGTACATTTAGAACAGTGTGTTTTTCATATCAGAGTATAACTGCACATGCTGATCAAATTAATGCATATGTGTTTATTGGTGTTCTCTCTCTCTCTCTCTCTCTCTCTCTCTCAGGCTGAGGTGAAAAATTTGTTGAAGCAAGTTCGTTCGTTTTGTGTGGTGTGCCAGAGCTGTCTTTCTCTGAGCAGCAGTCCTATAAGGAACCAGGTTCAACAAACACAGACACACACACACACAGTTTGCATGATGAAAGTCAGCATAGTATATCTAAATATTAGGGTGGTAACGATATAGCCATATCATGGCCTTCGAGGCTTTCTTTTCGATAGGTCTGCATATGGAACAATATATTCAAGAAACTATCTAATAAAGTAGAGGCTATTAGCCTACCACTTATTACTTGAGGTGTATTAAACATTAAACTACTGAAAAAGTAGCGTCCTCTTTATCTCAATTTAGGAGAGGCTGTGAGGGTTTAAAAAAAAAAAGTTTTTACTAATCACACTGCATTTCACAAACCATTATGCTGATACATGTTGGCGCTAATAACACACGCTCACACACACACACATTCAAAATATCTGACTCCCTTTTCCAACACCTGATTTTGAATTGTTTTGGCTAGTATCATGTCTTTTTGAGCAGTTTTTAAGTTGTAGTTGAAGTGTTGCTGAGGCCTGTCTGAGACCCTAAGGAAAACCCTGAAAGGAAAATGAGCAAAATGAAATGCAGATTGAGCTGGACCTGTGAAGCTGGAATGATAGTGGACATAATGATTCTCTTTATCAAACTACACTGCTGCAAATGATCCTGCTTATAGTGCTGTAAACGTGTGTTGTTAACATTATTCCATGGTTCATGTTGGGGCCGAATTTAATGCTTCTCGCTCTCTCTCTCTCTCTCTCTCTCTCTCTCTCTCCATCACTCTCCCTGTTTTTCTGTGTGTGTCTCTCTTAGGCCTTTGAATGTGTGTGTGATGTGTTGGTGGTGTTTGGACAGGGCAAAGGCAGAGATGTTGATGCTCAGAGTGTGTGTGTTTCTCCTGATGACACACTCAGGGCTGAGCTGGCCTCCTTCCTAATCGATTACATATTCTCTGAGCCTGAGGATGAGGACACAGGTACACAAATGGAGTTCCTAAACGTTGTTCATCAAACTATTATTGTGTACAGTATGTTCTAGTGGGCAGACACAGTATGCCATACAATAATGGCTCTTCACTGTAATAGGGAGTTTAAAGCATGTTGATAACTTTAAAGCCGTGTGAGTTATCGACACGCTTCAAAAAATCCCAATTAAACGGAAGAGTTACATTATCATACTCATTTCCCTAACCTACCAATATGATGATCATGGACATTTTGGAAGTGTGTTAATGTCATTTCATATCCGACTGCCCACAGGAGAGTAAAGTGCTTGCTCCTGAGACTTTTTTCCCCTGTCCTGATTAGCTTGATACCATTACGAGTACGTGTTTTTCGGTAATCGGCAGTACCAGTACTGATGCAGAAATTATTAACCTATTTAGTATTAATTAATCATTTAGTGAAATTAATCATTTAGCTCTCTTCATGCTTCCCCTGTTTAAATAGTCACTGAAAATTCACTTGGGTTACTAAGCTCATTCTTTAGGCTCATAACTAGCTAGTTGATTTTAAATGAAGTGAATTAGCTACCTATATTTTGTTACCTTGGAGTGAGCAGGGTTGCAGAAACTGGAGAACAGGTTTCATTTTAAAAAATTGTTGGGTTTTTTTGCACCAGAATCTCTTTGACCCAGCACAAACTGGGTATGAGCTGTTATTGTCAGTCAGCTAGTGTTCCCTGTAAATATTTAATGTTATAGTTCCTCTTTTTATATCGCAGCAGTGTACATTAAGCTCACACAACAAAGTATGACCTGGCATCGGATGTTCATATCTAAACATTTTTATGAGTTTGAGTAATTGAGCATCGTATCAGATCTATGTAGACCGTATCTTTGCACACTATCAGTACGTTTACATGGACAACGATAATCCGATATTAACCCGATTAAGACAATACTCTGATTAAGAAACTACCATGTAAACAGCAATTTTTAATTACCTTAATCTGATTAAAGTCATACTCGAAGTAAACACAAATCGAATTAAGACATGTGGAATACTCCTGTTTTAGTCAAATTATCGAGGTGCATTACAGACATGTACACACCTTAATCACATTATTAATGTCGTGAGTTTTCACCGCATTTTGCGACAGGACACGATCACACACGGCAGTGCTCAACCGTTTTACGGCAAACAAGAGAGCACGGCTGCGTCTGAAACCGCGTACTTGCCTACTATAGGCCTGTAGCAGGTGAAATACATGCATCTCGGCTACTATATAGTAGGTAAGTACGCGGTCTGGGACGCAGCCCACAGCTTCAAGCAGTCGTCTATTAGCACATACAGCATGATAAATAATTAACCGCACTTGAAGCGTTCGTAAAATTTTTTATAAAAACACCCAAAACTGTATACAGTTCCATAACGAAGACGAACTGTATGTTGATACGTGAAATTCTGGCGGGCGCGGTGACATAATGATGTGTGCTGTTAATCAAACTATGTTCTATAACATGTAAAACGGGAACATGAAAGGAGTATTCTAAAAGCGACTCACGTAAACACCTTAATCACAATACTGTCTTATTCAGAATAAGGTCAATAATTAGATTACTGCTGTCCATGTAAACATAGTCAGTGACAGTGCTGCTCTCTGCAGAATATTGCCTTCGTTTTAATTTTCCTATTTTCTCACTGATTTCTTGTAGACTTTATTCATAATGAATATGCAAATTATGATTTCAGTTTTAGAATATATTTACAATACACGTGTGGTGTAGGTGTGGACGAGGAAGAGGAGCTGAAAATTACTGCTCTCCAGCGCAAAAGGAATCAGCTGGCAGGTTACTGCAAACTGATCATTTATGGAGTGTTGGAGCTCAGAGCAGCAGCCGATGTCTTCAAGCACTACAGCAAGGTGTGTGTGTGAGATGAGAAGATGCCTAGGTTTTTTTTTTTTTTTTTTTTGTTTTTTTTTTTAAACAAATTATTATTACTATTATTTTTATTTTATTTTTTAAACACTATCGTGTTGATGACTACTGCAACAGAAGGAAACAGTGATGTGTTGTAAAAGTGGCTGGACGTCATTTATTTTTAGCGAGAGCTGCGATTTACAATGTCAGTAGCTGAAATGAAACGGGTGTGGTCTGGCAACATGATACAGTTAAGTAAAGTTTAACTTGTGACAGTCAGTGGGAGTGGGGTATGGTAGGACATGTATATGAGGCTTCATTTTCTCCACTGTGAAAACATTTCAGTCCCTGTTAGATATTCGTTGTTACTCGTGATGGAGGACACGAACAGTTGCTTAATAATAATATTGTTACAGTACTGTATTTAAAAAATAATAATAATAATAATAACTCTTTAGCCAGGCTGTGGAAACAAGTACAGACGATGTGTGGGCTTTATTTTAACACTGTAATATCATAAACCACATTAAAGGGTGAATAATAACAATTTAAACCACAAAAAGTGATACTGATAACTCCGAATGATGCTGAACAACCATTTAATTTCACGCATTATATACATATCTCTACAGTTTTTTTGTTTGTTTGTTTGTTTATTTATTTACATGTTTTGTAAATTTGTGTAGTAGTTTCATTTGTTTTAAAACAAAACAATGAGCCGGTTCAGTGTCTCAGTTAATAATGGGTGTGTGTGTGTGTGTGTGTGTGTGTGTGTGTGTGTGTGTGTGTATAGTTCTACAGGGATTTTGGTGATATAATTAAGGAGACTCTGAGTAAGTGTAAGATGATGAGCCCAGTGGAGAGCGCAAGGACGATCTGCCTCAGCCTGCAGCAGGTGTGTGTTCAGCAGGCTCAGGCATGGTTTATACTATATATTTGTGACTATATGAGCATGTCGTGAAAATGGAAAAACTTAATGCAAGGCACTGCAGAAACAGTGAAGGAGTCAATGTGATGATGCTAAGGATCCCTACTTTCTAAATCACATGTACTGTGCTATTAGGGTATTAAGATCAAGGGGGGATTTGGGGATTTTTTTTGTGGATGTGTTTTTTTTTTTTTTTTTTTCTTCTTCCTCTTCACAGAAACAGATGAGTCAAAGACAAGCTGGATATAGTATATTAAAAGAGAATATATGATAAGCCCTTACCTAAAGGCATCTCTAAAATGCACTTCAAGTGTGATCACCCTAGGGCACCACACTGTGTTCATCCAGGCCTGAGGATCTGTCAGAATATACTAGGGGTCCACAGCTGGGGAAAAAAAATCAAGTTGAGAACCATTGGTATAGATATTAGTTGTGCTTAAAACAATGAGAAATAATACTACTGTTAATATTACAGTGACGTTGGCTCTAGCAGGCCTCAGTGATGAAAATTTGTACTGTTCTCCAGTTTAGCAACTCTTATCTGTAATGCATTATATGTACACTTTCCACAGTCACGTTCCTTTACTGTGTTTGTGTGTAGCTATATTCCTCATTAGATGATGAGGGTCATGATGAAGAGATGAGGGACATCAGAGATGCGGCTAAGAAACTGACCATGAGCTTTGGCATTAATCTACAGCACGTCCGCAAACCACTCATCGCCCTGCACCAGTCAGTACACACACACACTTGTCTTGATCTGCACTTGCATATTTGATTTTCAAGTAGACCATAAACACACACATAAATAAATATTAATTGAATCCATGCAAATGTGTGCAAAATATCCCATTTAAAATAAAACCACTCATTCCAATATTAAGATGATTCATGCCAAATATAATGCAATCAATATCTAAACAAGTGTTTATAAGAAAAAACCCTTAAGAGTAGAAAAATAAAGCAAATGTTCCTTTATTACTTTAAAATCTTACTGAATACATGTGTGTGATTGTGTTCACCGTGTGTGTGTAGGGATGGTATCCGTTTTGCGCTGAGAGAAGCTGATGAAACTGATCATCCTAACCTAAGATTTCTGGAGATCCTCAGTGAATTCAGCTACAAACTCATTAAGCAGGACAGGGCACAGCTGTGTGTCTCAGGCATACACACACACACTCAATATTAAATGTGAAAAGTGATTATATTTTATTTATTCTCTTTAATAACACCTGCCCCATCTCTCCCTGTCTATCTTTTGCTGCAGATTGGATTATCTGCACGGTGTATGTGAGAGTGTGGGTGTGAGTGTAAACAGTGTGGGTGTGAGCATGTATGAGCGCTCGCTGCGTTCTGGATCCAGAGAGACTCCTGCTGTCTCTCCACCACACACACCCGCCAAGAGACGCAGAACCACTCAGAGTCAGTATACACACACACACAAACAGTGTGATGTTGGTTTTTCATCTTGCTTGCACTTTATTTGTGTGTGTGTGTGTGTGTGTGTGTGTGTGTGAGAGTAGGGTCAGTCAGTAGCAGTTTGGACACTCCTGCTCTCACCTCCACGGTTATACAGAGCCGAGTTGCGCCCACACACCAACAGTCTCGGCCACCGTCTACAGAATTCGGTTCAGATCAGCCATCAGAGGATGACTTTGTAGAGGGGTAAAATCCGTCTGTCGGAGTAACATCTGTCTGTCTGTGTGTCTCTATCTGTGGCATTTATTTTGCCAGGCTGTCTATCTCTACCCATCTGTTGGGTTTTCTGTCTTTTGGTCTGTCTATGTAAAGCACACGTCACTATTGGGAGCCAGTATGAGAAATAAATTAAGAAATAACGAGAGAAATAATACACCTGCCAGATGTGATATGCTGGAATAGGGCAGTGTAGATTTTACTGACTAATTACATTTCTTCATAACAGCAGCTGACCCCTGAGAAACGAAACAGACATTTGTCCTGAACTTATTCAAATGTTATTTTACCAACATGGCTGAAGTCATCTGCATTTCCTTTTTATTTCATTAGTGCTGCTCTGTGAGATTGTTGACTTGTAGAATGAACTTCAGTAGCACTCATTTTCACTGTGTGTGTATGTAGGAGTGTGCAGAGGAAGGCCATGAATAGCAGGAGGGAGCAGGAGAGTTCTGAACACAGCGATGTATCCTCTCAGCTCCACATGTGAGTATGCTCACAGCATTAACGGCATGATCTGTATATATTCGTCACAGCTGTCTGTCAGTTACAACTCGGGTACTTGTGTCTAGTTTGGATCATGATTAGATTTGAACCAAATGCGACTGTGGTCTGATTCTCACCCTGTTCCAAAAAGGCCCCATCTCTTGGTCAGTTCCAGAGAGGATGTTCCCAGCCCTGCTAATTCCTTGTTTATGCCCATTGTCTCTCATCCTCTTTGAGGTATCCAGAATGACCATTCAGATGCCGTGTGTGAAGGCTGGTGCACAGCATCAGGTTTAGTTGCTTTCCATTTCTCAGTCCCTACGACTTCACTATTACTATAGGAACTGCTAGACCAGGGACTTCGCTACTATTAAAGTATTGGTTTGGCTGCCGTTTTGGCTTGCCATGTAGGTCTTGGGAACACAACATTGGCATAACACTCCCTATTTTTTTTAATTTATTTTTTTTAAGATTGATTGCATCCTCCATTGATCTATTCTCCTGATCTGATCTAGAGTGGCTGGATAATGCTTTTAATGTGTGCCAGAATCAACTTCTCAAAGCACTTTGATATTAAAGGTTTAAGTGCAATTGGTCGATAATCATTCAAGCAGCTCACCTTTTGTTGTTTGGGGATGGGCACGATTGTTTTAGTTTTAAGACACTTAGGAACAACAGCACAGGTCAAGGAGAGGTTAAAGGTGCTGGTAAACCTGTCTGATAGCTGGTCAGTGCATTCCCAAAGTACATGCCCTGGAATACCATTGGGACCAGCCACTTTCCTCACATTTCCACTGTGCAAAACTCTTCTGACATCGACTGTATCAAATATTAACGATTCATGTTGGTCGAGTGATGGTGCAGGCCATACTGTTCCATTACTGTTGTTCTCTGTGTCAAAACGGGTAATTAACATGTTAAGTTCCTCTGCCAAACAGAGATTGCCATTTTTGGATGGATTGTCATTCATTGTCAAGATGGGGACATGGCAGGGCTTTATATGCATTATCAACATTTGTATATACATGATCTAATATGTTCTTGCCCCTGGTTGGGCATTTAACATTCTGATAAAAATTTGGATATACTGACTTAAGGTTCGCCTGATTAAAATCCCCTGCTACAATGAAGACTCCTTCAGGATGTGACTTCTGTGTTTACTAATGGCAGTGTATAATCGCTCAAGAGCCAATTTTACATTGGCATTTGAAGGTATGTAGACAGCAATCACAAAAACCACAGAGAACTCCCTTGGGAGATAAAAGGGCCTGCACCTCACCACAGTATATTCCAAATCAGGTGTACAATGTTTATCCATGATGACTGCATTTGTGCACCAGGTATTATTCAGATATATGCAAAGTCCACCTCCCACTTTCTTTCCAGCAATAGATGTTCTGTCTGCACAGAACAACGTACAACCTGTTAGTTCCACTGCAGAGTCGGGATTTTTCAGGATATTGCCATTTAGCCATGTCTCCTTCATGATCAGGATACAACAGTTCTTAGTACCTTGTTGCAGTGTCATCCTAAGTCGAATTTTGTCCATCTTCTTTGAAAAGGATTGAATATTTGCAAGAAATATTGTTGGCAGTGGACGTTTATAAGGTGTAGCCTTTAGCTTGACTTGTAGTCCTGCTCTCTTTCCTCGCTTCTGCTTTCGTTCTCTTCGCCGCCGTCCACATCTTTTCGCTGGAGTAGTGAGCCAAACTGAACCGGGTCATGCGAAAATCTCTGCTGGGATTTGTTTACAATTAAAACTGAGGTGGCTGCATGCATTGTCAATACTTAAAAGTTCAAGACTATACGATGTTTGTGCCACAACGTTACAGTCCAATAAAATCAACAAAAGAAAGAAACAATGCAAATAACTGAGAACTTTTATGGGAGTACCGAGTCGCTGCATCCATGTGCGCCGACATCTTGACATGTACATGCCAATCAAGGCCTTGAATTTGATACGGGCGGATACAGGAAGCCAGTGGAGGGAGATGAAGAGGGGTGTGACATGGGTTCT
>JANDJT010000102.1:23861694-23888733 GCA_024331685.1 Stegophilus panzeri | reverse complement strand
TCAAATGCTATTGAAGTTAGAAACGTGTATAACAATGTCGTATGTAACTTTAGAGACGGTCCCTTAATTTCCGCATTACTGCGAATATCCATCGTCCAACGGCAATCCAACTTTATTCCAGTATGTTTAGCTTATAAACACAGCCTGCATTGCTTTTATATGCAGACAGCAGGATTATATCTAGACATTTCTCTGGTAATTTCTGCTCGTTCTGCTTCCAAATACAGTAAGAAATATGAACGTCTAAATAAAGCTAAAACGTCTTTATTTTTCATTTGAGTAAATTTCATGCGTTTAAAACTTTTCAAATGATTACTACTGTCATTATTAACAGTTTATCTTAGCTGTTGTCAAAAACAAAATTTGTCTTACGTTACGGACCAATCACGCCATAGATTTGTACACAGAGGCGAGACAACAACGACAATCATCCAATCAGACGCAAGCCGACGTCTGCGCTAGCCAATCACAACTAAGCACAGCGTTTCTCCAGAGGCTAATGCTCCTCAGTCAGCTATTTCATTGAGCAGACAGCTCTGATTTTAACACCTCGCTGTGTTTCTTACTCTCACACGTGATTAAAGAAATAAAGCAATACGAATTGCGATGCAGTAATGTTATGAAACACGCGTGAGAACACAACTTTGGGCCAGAAACACTCACCGGCCGCGTCCACTTCCATCCCTACACCATTACTCGCCGCCATCTTCGCTGTATAATTACTACGCATGCGCAGTATTCAGCGGGCGTTACAGGGCAGTGATAATGCGCATGCGCAGAGCGCACATGCGTTGCATATTCCTTTTCTCGACGCAAGATGGCGGTGTAGCTTATGGTTCCAGGAGATGGACGAATTTTCTGCAATTGCAAATTCACTTTTGAGTTAGCTTTTTCTAATTAGCATTTGAATAAAGTACAAAAAAAAGAAAAAAAAAACATGTACATGTTTTTATGTACATAAACAAACATGTATTTATGTATATGTTCTTCTCCCTGTGTCTGCATGGGTTTCTTCTGGGTTCTCCGGTTTCCTCCCACCTCCCAAAAACAGGTTTCAGTTGCCTCTAGGTGTGAATGAGTGTGTGTAAGTGATCTGTGATGGACTGTAATGCCATTCAGGATGTATTCCTGTCTCAATCCCTGTGTTCCCACGATCCTCTGTGACCCTCATCAGGAATAAGCGGTTACAGAAGGTGAAGGAATTATTCTAGATAGCAGTTACACAGAAAGACATGAAAATACCGATTGTATATCTAAAGTAAGCATATTTCATAGCCTATTTGTGATCAGTGTTAATGAGCGCAACTGATTGTGCTGGATTGCTAACGTGGGCTAATAAATACGTAACAGTTCTTGTTAGGCTCGTCTTATAGTTACGCTTAATTGTGTGGAACTTCTGCAAAACAAGTTTTAATTTACATTTTAACAACTATAAACAGTGGTTCCGTCAGTAGCCTCTTTATTTATTTGTCTTGAATAAGACAGAAAAATACAACTTGTTTTATTATACAACCGAGAAGACTTTCCTGTGCTGGAAAACCTTATCAATTCTCTGCATTGTTTATGCTAACCACTAGGGGCGCTATGTTGTAATGCACACACATCTGTTGATTTAATAAAGATTTCAGTTCATCTTTAAAAGAGAAGACTTTCCTGTGTTGAGAAAACAAACATACAGCTTTAGTGCTGACTGTTACACAGTTCTGCCACTGGAGACGCTTTAGAAAAATGCTAAATATACATCTCACAGAAACATCACCATATCAACACTTGTTTTTAATCATTTGCTTGGTGATCATTAAAAGCAGCAGTTTTTGTTAAGGGTTCTGGAACTTATAGGTAATTTTGTGTGTGTGTGTGTGTGTGTGTGTGTGTAATATAAGAGACAAAAACAAGGTATTTTTCAAAAAAGCTTTTATTAAAAAATGTTCAAACACAGGTCAAGACTGCAGCATCTCTTGTTGGGCCTTATTGTTTACTGGTCTGCTGAGAGACAGAAAGGTAATGATAGGGAGACCATTAGCAAATGAGACAGAGGCAAAAAGCAAAAGTGAGATTGACTAATGGAGCAAAAATTAATGACTGAGAAACAGAGAGAGACAAATGTAGGCAAGTATGAATGTGTGTGTGGTAGGGGAATGGGTGGATCACCTGCAGCGGGCAGTGTGGAGTACAGATGGTTTTCTCTGCACTTCAGTGCCACTACACTCTGCTCTGCACCTATACACATACACACAAAGTAATATAAAACCGTTCATGAACAAACAACACACAGCTTGGTGCGTAGGTGCATGCGTTTGTGTGTGTGTCTGACCTGCATGTCTTTTCTTTGTGTGTTTGTTACAGGAACTCTTGTTAGAGCTGCCAGTCGAGACAGGAAACTCTCCTCTTCTTTCTAAACACATCATCTTTCTTAGCATAGTGTACCAATTTATGCAAATATTGAGAACATTCTGCTGATCTGATAAAGATTTCAGTCAATCTTTAAGTCAGCATGCTGTGTGTGTGAATTCACCTGAAGCTCCTGACTGATGGTTTGTGTTTGGTGCTGCAGGTCCACCCTGTCACACACACACTCCTCTGCACAGTGAGAGAGAAAACGTTGCTTCTGCTGCTCGACTCTGAACACACACACACACACACACACACACACACATTTTACTTTTCCCCCCATTTCAATCGCAGCTAACTAAAAGCAAACACTAGATTGTGTGGAGTAGATGTGATTCAGGAAGACAATTCTCTTGCCTCCAAATATGCCCCCCACCCTATACCCCTTCCAAATCTAAACCTATAGCATGTGTGTATGTCTGGGGATGTGTGTACCTCCTGTAGAACTCGGCTGAGTGCGGTTTTCTACACCAGTGGTTGAGTTCCCTCTGCAGAGATCTCACACACTCCGCTGTTTTCTGCCATCTCTCTCTCAACTCTGCGCACACACACACACACACACACACACACACACACACTACATACAACCTTCTGAAAAACAGTTAGCTTTTGTAGAGATATGTGTATGATGCATATGACTGATGCATACGTGAGTGTTGTTGTGGTGGGCGGAGTTGCGTTGCTGTAACGACTGTTTGAAGGTGAGAGCAGTAGTTCATTATGAGAGTGGAAAGAGAGTCAGGCGATACACACACACTGTCACCCAGTGCCTTCATCAGCTGCTCCTGTAAAGACAGAAAGAAATTAAACTGCAAGCAGCATTTACGGGGCCTCACATACAATTGTGCAGACAGATTTTAAGATGATATGATCCAAATTTGATGATTTTTTGGAGTAATTTGTAGGAGGAGTAGTGAAAACAGATTAGATTCAAGCATTTCCTACATGTCATTGTAACTGTCATGAAATATGTTGCATAGCCTCAGGTCATAGGCCTGAAGACAGGTCCCAAGTTTCATGACAATGCATAAAGTCGTTAATGAGACACAGCGTCACTTCCTGATTGGTGACCTCATCGCCAGATTTGTTGGCTTGTTACAAGCAAATGGTTTCGAAAATCAAAATTCCATTCGATAACTTTTGTTGCGGATTGGTCTAAAGATGTTATGAGCCACATTTGGACAAAATTTGAAGGAGGAGTGGCGAAAAGTTTTTAACAAAATCCAGGATGGCCGAAAATGCAATTACGTGGAAAATCATCGAGGCCATTTAACTCAGCATGATCCAAGGAATCTATGGACACCTGGCATTGAAATTTGGCCAAAATTTGACCTGTTGGTGGCGCTAGAGCTTTGGGAGCTTGGAGCCTAGATTTGGTGTATTTGTAGCTGAATCGGTCTTGAAGCTATGCGCCAAATTTCACAACTTTTTACCACACGGTTCTATGGGCAGCCATAGACACCCTAGCCAGAGTAGTAATAATAATAATAATAATAATAATAATAAGTAGAATCTGTAGAAAAACAATAGGTGCCTTGCACCATTGGTACTTGGCACCTAAAAAGAGACAGGAATATATACAGAGAGACAGAAAGACAATAGCTTCAGAGCGAGGCAGAGTTATTACTATAGAAATGATAACATATCAGTACTAGCGCAGTAACATAAAATTTGTCCCTTTCTGCCCAACCAGAGTAGAGAATTCATCAGCGCTGTGCAATAAAGTTGTTTATGATACAGCAGGTTGAACCACTTGGTTCATGTAAATCATTACATAAATATTTATCACAATACTCATTATTATTATTATTATTATTATTATAAAGATGCTTTCATTTATCTTACTGCTGCCTCACCTTCTGTAGATCATCGACTGCTGTCTTGTCAGATGGTACTGAAGTGACCAATTGCAGTCGAACGTTGTGGGCGAGGGCGTGGCCAATCAGAAACTGGGCGTGGCTTTGGAGGAGCTCAGAGGCTGTTTCGAGGTCTGAGAGTAGCTCCTGCTGGAGGCTCTGTTCAATCACAGAGCAGCACAAGTCAGTATGTATATTAAGCGTGTAAGTGAGTGTAACCGTTTTAGTGTGTGCATGTACCTGTGTGTCTGTGTGTGAGAGCTGTGCAGTCGTCATCGCTCTCAGTGCTGTGTTGTAGAAGTGTTGAGTTGTTAAGTGGTGCTGGAGGTCTGACAGCAGGAGGCGCTGTTTTCCCTCAATCACTGCAACACTGACAGAAAAACAAACAGCAGCTCAGTAAACTAAAGTTTTAATAATCAAAGAGCAAAATTAATGAAAAATAATGAGGGGAATGATGCAAAATAAGGATTGTTTTTTATAAAAGATATGGTACTGTAATATTTATTTACTGCATTATTTTGGCAGTTGGGGGGCATGGTGCCTTAAGGGTTAGCACGTTTACCTCGCACCTCTAGGGTTGGGGGTTTGAATCCCGCCTTTGCCCTGCATGCGCAGAGCTTGCATGTTTTCCCCATGCTTCAGGGGTTTCCTCTAGGTACTCTGGTTTCCTTCCCCAGTCCAAAGACATGCATTGTAGACTGACTGGCATCTCTAAATAGTCTGTAGTGTGTAGATGTGTGTGTGATTGTGCCCTGCAATAGAGTGTCCCCTGCCGATGTGCCCCGAGTTCCCTGGGATAGGCTCCAGGCTCCCCCATGACCCTATGTAGGATACACTGAATCTGGTCCATAACTCAAATCCCCATCTCTGATTTCTTTCACAAATAAGAGTTAACCATAGGTAAGCCATGCCGTTCAGTTGTTCACATTGGGGAAAAAAAAGATGATGTGGAAACTAATCGCAGGTGTCAGATCCCACATTCAAAAGTCCATGTGAACACGCCACATCAGTAGAAGGCGGTGATGGGTGGGGCTAAATTACAATATATAGAGGAGGCAGGCAAACTGACAGGATAATAACGGATTTATGAGATTAGCTAGGGATGAGATATTCTTCCCAATTTGGTCTTGCCAATAGTCAACTGCGTACTTTTCCACTTGCTGCTCATGCTAAGTCTCAGGGCAGCGTAACAGACTCGAAGGAAAGTGCTGTCTGCTCTGTTCTGCATAAAGAAGCTCACAGATGCCTACATTTGGTTAGTGTCACTCTGTTTGAGAGGAATCCCCCTTCCACCCTTAGATCTTGGCCAATTTTGCTTCCTTGGCTTCCAACCACAGACTTTGGCATCGTCAAGAGATCATGATTTCGATCATCTGTGGCTGGGAGTAAAAAGAGCAGGAGCTGGCCAATCACCAAAACTGGCAAACACTTTTCTGTTGTGCCACTTGGGAGACTCGCGAGTATTCAACATGACCGAGTAAGGCAGTCAGTCCAGGATTTCGCGATCGCAGAAATGAATGCTAAAACAAGGAAACTCTGAAATATTCGCAGGAGCTTGAAATTTTTCAACATTACCGCAGATTTGGGCCCAGATGCGCCATGTGACATCATCACAACGTGCATTCAACCAAATTCCTCTTAGATTCACGTGTCGAACATGAGTACAGCTAAAAGGGCTCATTCACCAACAAACATCACTTGCAAAACAATTTTCGCAATATCACCAATTCAAAAAATGCACAAAAATCTCAAAAATCAAGCATTTTTGGCTGCAACAATCACACAAAAAAACATGAAACCCTGTATGGACTGGTAAGGAAAGATCATGAACAAATGAGGTGAGGTTTAAGCAAAGACTATTAAAGAAGGTGCCTAACTAAATGACGATTTAGAATAAGAGGTGGGGCTAAAGGATAGCATATGGAAAGAGGGGTGGAGCTAAATGTCCGATTATTAAATAAAAGGAGGAGCTAACGGACAGATGCAAGTAGGGGTGTGGTTAAAGGAATACTTCTCACCTGTCCCTTATGTCTTTCTGCCTGGTAATCACTGCTACAGTAACCTTCATGTTCTGGTTGCCTAGGTGATTAAGTGCAGCAGCAGCTAATGCTTCCTGTTTGGCCCAAATCTGCAAAGATAAAGAGAGATATCAATTAACACTGAGAGCCACCCCTCCCTCACTCACACTCACTCACTCACTCACTCACTCACTCACTCACTCACTCACTCACTCACACACACACACACACACACACACACACACACACACACACACCCCTACCTGTTTGCTTTGCTCTAGCTGCTCTCTGAGCATATGCAGCTGCTGGTGGGCGTGGCTCTCCTTCTGCAGCATCTGATTGGTCCAATTAAGCTCCATGCTGTTCAGAAGTGTGCAGTTGTGTTCCTCAGAAAGGGTGGAGCTTGTAGTAAGCACGCTCACAACACATTCTCGCCACAACGTTCGGACACTTTCCGAAAAATTACAAAACAATTTCTGGAAAAACCCCCAAAACAAAACAAAACAAAACAAATCACACACACACACACACTTTAAATTTAATTTGGATGTTTTAAGGTTAGAGGATTAAGTCAGACATTCAGACCAGCACCCACCTTCCACAGGTCACACACAGCATCGGACACTCTCTTGTCTTGCTGTAGCTCAAACTCTTGTCTCTGCGTCCAGTGTTTTATTTTCAGCTCTGCCAGTAGCTGAGAGACAAATAGTGACATCGTCAGTGGGAGGGGCTTTGTCATGTCCAACTGCATCTCCACACATGGTTAATTACATCATATTTAGAAAGAGCTAGTCATGTTTGACTACATAGTGAGTAGGAGGAGTTAGTCATGTCCAATTACAGATATACAGTTGAAGGTGCAGATTACGCACCGATGGTACGCAGGTGTTACCTTGGCAACCTGCTGAGCATCGTGATGATCATGTGATTGGATCATGTGACTCTCTCTGTTCTGAGCCTTCATCATCTTCCTCAACTTCACATCGATCTTCCTACAGTGATCACTGACCAGCTGCAGAGTGTGATCTGTGACCTCTACACACACACACACGCACGCACACAATGTTGATGTTGAATTCATGAAGATGTATTATAGCAGTGTGTTACAGTTTGACTGTAAGTGTGTTGAATGCAGTGTGTGTGTGTGTGTGTGTGTGTGTACAGTTTGATGAGTGTGTAATGCATACGTTCAGTGCAGCGCTGCAGCTCATTACTAATCACGCTTTGCAGATCACCGATCAGCTTCTCCATGTGATCAAACTCCAGCTGTCCATCAGCCGTCAGCTCCTCCACTGACTGGCTGGTGAGCTGTACTATAAGCTCCGCCTCCTGCCTCATTAAAACAGTCCTTATTCTTAACCAACCAGATAACTCCTCCCACCACTGCTGCCTGTCCCATAGTATCTGGTGGGGAGAGAGAGCGAGAAAAGAGAGATTTAAAGGTCAAGTCTACTCTCGATGTTGTCTGTCTGTCTTTGTATGTATTAGATGCATTCATTTACGCCACCTTTTTAAAACATCTACATCTCTGTTCATCTATTATGGTTATATGGTGTTAATTAAAGCATGTTTACTCTGTGTGTGTGTGCGTGTGTGAGCGCGCCTCCAAACCTGAATGATATTGGAATGAATGTCTTTCAGCTGCTTTTCCACCAGCAGCAGGCAGTTGACGAGTGTACGCGTCACTTCCTGTGTGCCATCATTCGGCTTGCTGCTATGGAAATGTTGACAAAGCCGCTCCAACTGTTTAGCAAAACTCAGAGCCTACACACACACACACACAGTATAACACATTGTTATCTGTAAACAATGAAAATGATTGCTTTAGCAGGCAAATTTGAATCAGTTCACTGTACAGTCAGCATGATGTTAATCTGTGGTTTCTTAACTTGATAGCAATGCTAGTCATGTAGCTCCAGCCTAAAAATTAATTAACAAAGCTTTCACTTTGTGTGGACACAAGTGTGCGTGTGTTTCTAGTTACCGTATGTAGTGTGTGTTCCAGTTTCTCTCTTCCGGCCGTTTCCACTTCTTCTATGGAACAGATTGGCTCCGCCCCCATCTTGGACCTGTCCAGTCCAGAAGTCGATTCCCTTTTCAACTTCTCCAATTCCTGCCCAGAGTGCCCATGGGTAAAAAAGTCTCTCTCTTATTCTTTCACGCGCACACGTACACAGCAAAAAAGTCTTTGTAGAACCTGTTATTTTTAGAAAGTGGGTTTTTGTTCAGTTTCTGCTGTAAGCAATTAAACACACTATACGGCTGAATGTTTGTGGACACCCATATGTGGGTCTTCCCCAATCTGTTGCCACAACGTTGGAAGCACACAGGATGTATTTGTATGCTGTAGCATTACAATTTCCCTTCACTGGAACTAAGAGGCTCAAACCTGTTCCAGCATGACAATGCGTCTGTGCACAAAGTGAGGTCTATGAAGACATGGTTTGCCAGAGCTCGAGCGGCCTGCTCTGACAGAGCCCTGACCTCAACCCAACTTAACACCTTATGGATGAACCGGAACGCTGACTGGACCTCAGACCTGGCTGAATGAGCACAAACCCCCACAGACACACGCCAAAATCCAGTGGAAAGCCTTCCCAGAAGAGCGGAGGTTATTATAACGGCAAACAGGGGACTAAACCTTTGGCCACATATATGTGTATACAATTTAATAGACTACAAAATGAGATGGGGACATGTCCTCAGTGTCCCTGGCGAAAGTTACACACAAAGATACACACCTTCTCCTGCTGCTGTAGGAGTTGATCTTCTGTGCTGAACAGAGCTTGTACAATCTGGAGGAAAATCTGAAGTAATAATAATAATAATAATAAGAGTAAAAACAAGAAGAATAAATTAGTTTATAGTGAATGTGTGTTTTTGACTTAATGTATATAATCTGGGTGTATGTGCACTTAACCTACTCCCCACTGTTCCTTCTGTAACTGAGCCATATGTTGATGAAGGTTCTGCAGCGTCACACACAGCAGACTGAGTCTCCTCTCATCACTAATACATACACACACACACACACACACACACACACACACACACACAATTAGACACCTTCAGACACAGCTCCATCCATACTAAATGGTATATCTGTTAGTGTGTGTATTAGGGTTGTGCGATGACAAAAATATCATATAAAGACACTTGAACGCATTTCTACGATACACTATATGTATCACAATATATAGGTTTGTGAAGAAACTTCCAGGAAAACAGTAGGGGCTGCATTAAAAAAAAAAGAAGAAGAAGAAAATCTGTTTGATGACGTTGAAAACAATCTTTAAAAAGTTAAAAACATACAAAAAGTACAAAAGTCGAACAAAAAACAGCTGCTTCTAGTCAGAGAAAATGTAATAATGTAATGAAAAGCTATCTCATGATATCTCAGAACAGCGCAATGCAACATACTTGATCACAATGTCTGCATTGTATCGTTATATCATCCAGCCTTAGTGCGTACTCACTCAGGGTAGGACAGTGTGTGCGCATAGTGCTGTGCTCTCCTGAACGTGAGGTTCGCGTGTGTTTTGTGGGCGGGACCAGAGGAAACGCTCTCGTCCTCATCTCCACTCTCGTCCGGCCAATCTGAAGACGAGGAGGCGGAGTCGTGGGGTGAGGGATCTGAGGCTCCGTCTGCTAATGGCTAACAATCAGATAATGCAAATAAGATACTCACACGCACGTTATCATCATCATCATCATCATCATCAGTACTGAAATAAACTGTTTAACAGGAAAAGCACATCTCTGTGTGCTCAAATTTGAGATGTTTTTTCAATTAAAACTGAAGAAAAAAAAAACCACAGAGTAAAATCATGCTTTTGGAGATAGTGTTTGGAGATCCATAGCAACAGCTGCATTACTGTATCCTGCTGATGTGTGTATTTTCTGATACGAAGGTCCTGTTCTTCGTATGTTGCCTAATAAATCAAAGATTTTTTTTTAATGACCGGATTTACTATCATTCCAGACAGGCTATTTTGGCTCTTCACAAGCACCTGAGACCTTAATATAACTGGAGCGAGTTATTTGAGATAACTGTGCATTCATATTTTGATCACTGGGTCAACGATTGAGTGGAGCCATTATGAAATCATAATGCTTGTGTGAGATTTTGCTACTTTATTCATGCTCAGTTTATTCATGTAAATTTTTGAACAGGATGATCAGTGTAAATTGTTATTATTTTGTTTTTCCATTTAGTACTGCCTTTCAAACGCTAAATAAGATACTTACATGTCTCCCAGAAGACAAAATACTAACAATTTACACCGATCATCTTGTTCAAAAGTTTATACCCCCCCTGGCTCTTAATGTATCGTGCTGCCTTCTGGAGCATCAGTGAATGTTTGCAGCTTTTGTAATAGTTGTGTACGAGTCCCTCAATTTTCCTCAGTGTGAAAAGATGTATCTCAACATCATATAGCCAGTGTTGGAAAGGGGTCAAATATGCAGAAGATGCTGGAAAAGTAAAGAATGTCAGGACCTGGAGGATTTTCCTGAAGAACAGTGGGCAGTTTAACTGCTCAGGACAAACAAGGGACTCATGAACAACTCTCACAAAACATAAAACAGTCGTGGATCATCCAGGTAATGACACACGGTATTAAGGATCAAGATTATGTAAACTTTTGAACGGGGTAATTTTTTTTTTTATAAATTCAGCTATAATCTTGTCTTGTGGACTACATGTAAACATCTGATATGTGAAATAGCTGATTCAGAACAGCACTAAATAAAAAAAAAACATGGGATTTTTATGATCCCTCTTATTTTATTAACAGTATTAAGATTTATCAAATTCTGAAAGGGGTATGCAAACTTTTGGGCACAACTGTATTTCGACTTCGCAAATGTACACATTTCTGCCCGTGTTTAGCTTTCGTTGGGTTGTTTGGCTCAATACATCATGTATACGATTTAATTAATGCGCAAGAAGCAATCAAGCCTGTTGATGGCTCGTTTTTAGGAAAGGTGCCAATAATTCTGGAGGACATATATAAGATCGGTAACAAGCCCGACAACAGCTTCTGGTTAAATCCATCATCATATCAAACTGACAACATAATATTGCAGTGATCCATTTCACTGCTTCTTAACTAGCCAATGAGTAGAAGCTTCAGTGGATTAACACAAAGATCTTACTCTGTATCTCTGATTAATGGGATAGACCACCCTCGCCTTCAGCGCGAACGCACTGACGTCATTGATTACAGGGCTGTCCGTGTGGATCACCTGAGAAACAGGCAGAGAGAGAAAAGGATTAATGAAAATGCTTCAGTGTAACTATTTTCTATTTATCCAGAAGTGTATGTGTGTATGTTTGCGTGTACAAACTGTATCAGCAGGCTCTGTGTTCCTTCCCATGCTATCCCGCTCCGTTTCCTCGTCTCTCTCATCCATATCCATAAGGCTCCACGGGTCACCTTTAGACTACACGGCACACTAACTTCAACTCACAGGAACATTTAAAGACTTTTTTTGTTTAAACACAAGTCTAATATGGGAGAATATAGGTGTGTTATTGTTACTGTGATGCTTTAAATCTGAGGTACTTCTTTTGTTACCATTACAATAGATGGATATTACACTATTAAGCCTGCGGTCACAGCAGCTTTTCATCTCACAAATTTCTTCACCAGGGTGGAGCTAAATCGGGTGATTATGGGATGTCCTGGTGTGATGGAGGGAAAGTACTGAAGGTTCATCGAACGGGGAACATTTGTTACGGATCAGAGACATTATGCTGATTGAGGATCACAAAACTATTGTCATAGTGCAAAAGGTAACAATAAGCAGGTCTTCCAGAAATACATCACCTCCAGCATTGCATTCTTGTTTCCTATAGGCCACATCTCCAAGACTGGTGGATTTCCTGGGTTAACGTTAATCTAGATAAACTCTAGATTAAGTAGTATGCCTCCCTGTCTTGAGCAAATGGGTTACTGCTATTGATACTTCTTAATCTAGCAACTCTTATTTGAAAAAAAAAAAAAAAAACCCCGGAGGAAACCCACAAAAACATGAAGAGAACATGCACAGAATCGGCACACAGACAGTATTCAGCGTGCCACCCATCTATAATAATAGTCTAATATTAATCATAAACAGGGTAGAGACACCAAAGGTTATTTTTATACTAGTATAACAGAAAACAGAAATTACAAGAGGACATAAAAACACAAAGTTTAAGCTTCAGTCAAGGCAAGAAGCCCTTGTTGGACTTTGAACAGAAGAATAGAGAAGTGATGGATATTATTCAGTGATCATCACCATTTCTATTAATGTTAACTTTTGTAAAACTTTTGATTTAATAAATTAGTTTTCCTAAAATCATAACCTTATATGGACTCCTTTAGTGTGTGTAAGCCGGTTAATATTCGCTTAATTTCAACATTTTGTTTCTACGCATAATACAGGATTGCAGAACTAACGTCTGTGGTGCCTCGTTCGCAAAGCATTCTGGAACACATCACAACAACACCATGGTATCCTTCTGCCATGAATTACTCCTAGCTCGGGAATGATGTTAAATCACAGCTGATGCGCTCGAATTGGCAAGAAATGCTTTCAAATTAATATGTGTGTGTGCATGTGTGTAAATGTGTGTGTGTGTGTGTGTGTGTGTGTGAGACCTTTGGAGACAGACAGTAGGATTTAAAGAGTAGTGTGTGTATAAGTACAGCGGCGATCATTCCCAGCAACAGTCCTGCACACACACTTCCCAGCAACACTCCCGATTGGAGAGACACACACTCTGCTTGCTGCAGCAGCACATCGCCTGAGCACTCCATCCTACACACACAAACACACACACAAACATTAAATCCTGTTATCAACAGATTACAAACTGTTATCACTTATGTTTGAGACTGTTTAATTTTTTTTCCTTGTATTTAAATACCACTGTAACCAGTGTTGCCAATTTTGAGACTTTGTTGCTGGATTTGGCAACTTTTTAGTGACTTTAATTCAAAAAAGAGCCTTGCAACAAATTTAGCGACTTTTTGAGTGTGTGTCAGTCACTGTCTTAAACTTGATAAGGCTCTCCAGATCACATGACATGCTGATATATATGAGCAGGTTGGCACGACTCACCATCAGTATGTAATGCCTGATTGTGTTGTGCTTGGGACCAATCACTGATCACCCTTGTTCCCAATGACCAATCACTGAGCACCACTGCTCCCAATGACCAGTCACCGATGACCATTGCTCCCAATGACCAGTCATCGATGACCAAAGCTCCCCATGACCAGTCACCGATGACCATTGCTCCCAATGACCAATCACCCCTGCGCCCAATGACCAATCACCCCTGCGCCCAATGACCAATCCCCCTTGTTCCCAATGACCAATCACCAATGACCATTGCTCTCAATGACCAATCACTGATGACCATTGCTTCCAATGACCAATTACCGATCACCCTTGTTCCCAATGACCAGTGCTCCCAATGACCAATCACCAGTGCGCTCAATGACCAATCACCAGGGCTCCCAATGACCAATCACAGATCATCACTGCACCCAATGACCAATCACCCTTGTTCCCAATGACCAACCACCGATGACCATTGCTCCCCATGACCAGTCACTGATCACCTTGCTCCCAATGACCAATCCCCATTGCTCCCAATGACCAATTACCGATCACCATAGTTACCAATGACCAATCACCATTGCTCCCAATGACCAATTTGATGTAATTTGGTGTTCATGCCAATGAACACCTCAGTGAAGTCACAACCTCAAACTTTTCACAAGATAATTTTCTTTACCACCACCATCCAAAACATTAGCACTCGAATCAATAAACCCACAACAAATATTACAATATGAACACATTTAATGTGTTTTTGCTTGGGCTTTTCCTTTAACAGATAAATGGGAGAAATTTTCTTCGCCATGCGCGTGCAAAGCAAATGTTAAAACAAAAGGGACTTTTTGACAAGCGTTTTTGACAAGGAGTTTTCGTTGCTATGGTAACTTTGTAACGGGTTCAGTACTAGAATGTAATCGCTTTGAGGGTTAAAATGGCGCGCCACACATGCGCAGAAAGTTAGGTCTGGAACCTACACTCTTACAGGATTTATTTAGAAATAAAAATCTATATAAACACTACACCTGAACACGTAGACATGTGTTATCTTTGCAGCATACCTACTGCGCGTGCATGTAGTCCAGCCTCATTATTAAACCAACATCATCGCGCGCGCACAGGGATTAGGAATCACTCCTAGTCTTCATAAAATTCCGAGAGGGAGAGAGAGCGGGGAAGGGGGGGACTCTGCCGCACACAAACAAAATCCACTTTTGACCAATAGCATTTGTAGTCCTTCACAGAATAGCCAATAGGATTCAGGGAGGGCGGAGCCCCAATTCAGAATTCCTAAAGTTTGGAGTTTGGAGTTTGGGGAAAAGTGTCAGACCCCGCCTCCTTTCCAAAAACTAAACAACATTGAGCAGGAAAAGCGGAAGTGCGTTTCAAATCCGCTGGATTCGTATGGTTCTAGTGTTTTTATTATTATTTATTTTTATACTGTCCATGTAGCGAAATATGAGAGAATTCTGTGTGATGTGAACGTTTATGGTGATTTATGATTTTGTCCTGGATGTTAAATGCGTTGGTCTCGCGCGACCTTCTCTTTCTACTTCGCGTGCATCCTACTGTGTTCGGCGCGAGCCGTTCACCGCCGCCACAATGCGCGCGTGCTTACTCTGAAACCGGAGGATAACGGTACAGTACCTGTACCGGATGTGTGCAGCACCCGCGGTCAGGTAGCGCATGCTCTTTGGGACGTTATTACCCATGCATGCATCTTCATTTAATGTGACAATGTTGTAGAGTTTGCATGTTAAGTACTCATATTAGTGAAGGTGTTATTATGATCACTTAGTAGGGTGATTATAATAATCCCTTAAAGGAAACGTCCACCCTGAAACACATCAAATATATTTATACAGAAAAATGTGTGATGCGCTTAGTGATAATGGTGTTAATATGTTGGTTGGTGCTATATTTGTGTTATTCTTGTCAGAAGTTAGTGCTTGTGCGTCATGCTGACGTCAGAGTAGGCAATGTTAGGGCAGTTGCAATGCCATTCAATAGTCGGAAAAAATGTCATGGTTTGTGATGATTGTGGATATACAGTGGATACTTAACCTGGATATTAAAGCTCAAACTGTACTAAAATCCACAATGGCCCTGATGCATATACCGAGGATCTTTCCAACACACTTGACACTACTTGATACTATAGCATACAATTCTAGTAGAGTAATGATTTATATTCTCACCATTTGGTGTCACCCGAAAGTGGATGGGTTCCCTTTTGAGTCTGGTTCCTCTCAAGGTTTTGTCCTCATGTTGTCTCATGGAGTTTTCCCTTGCCACCGTTTTCCCTGGCTTACTCATTAGGTATAAATCTACATCTATATCTATAGAAGGATAAATCTGTATTACTATATTTGTAAAGCTGCTTTGTGACAAAGGACTATATAAATAAAATTGAACAGAACTGAATTGATGATGGTCACGTTTCCCTGTCAGCAATTAAAAACAAGAGCAAGAGCTTCTTTTCTCACTCACCATTTTCCAGCGATGTTAACTAGACACTGTAACTTCCCAACCTCCGATAAAGAAAAGTCAAAGACGGCCCCCCCCTCAGTTTGGATTTCCTACTCAGGAACTCCAGATGGTCTTTTCACCTCAGAGTTCCTCTGAGTTTAACAAGTGATGTCAACTCAACATGGCTGCACACAGCATCAGTAGCAAACAAACTAGCACTTCTTACCTTTAAATGAGCTATGCTGTATATACAAGTATTTGCTTTAGACCAATCAACATACAGACATATCAGTTTATTAAATCTATAACGTTGACTAAACAGATCGCTGTTTTGAGGAGAAAAATATACATCACTCATTATAGTTAGTTGGCTAGCTCAGTGGTTCTCAAACTTTTTCCTTGTGTAACATGCATCCCTTTGTGGCCTCTTAGACTCGTCAAATTTTCGCAGTTTAGTTTTTTTCACACTAGGCTCTTCTGTATTAAATTTCTCAGCATAGAGACTTCATCCTCTATCTAAAACTTATCCATTTTAAATAGTCTTAGCTTTTATCAGTGTGTGGCTAACAGTACTGTACACTAGTATATCAACGGATGTCTCTGTTTGATGTGTGGCTTAGTTTGCTGTGTAGAATGGATTTCATTTATTAATATTTCTCATTTTTATGTACATCATAGTGTAAAGGTTCACAATCCCGACAGGTAAAATTTATAATAATAATTTTTAAAAAAGTTCTAGAATTTCTATGCGGCCCCCCAGTTTGAGTATCGTTGGGCTAGCTTGTTGCTAGCAAAAGACGAACATGGTGGCAGTGGAGACCGCACACATTGGAGTCAAACTTCTAGAAAACAATGCAGCTATACCGTGTTACGTCAGAGACTTGGTTTGGCTAATTAGGGTTGGCTCTGAGAGGACAAGCGTATTAGCCTTGACTGTGGTATTTGAAAGCCTTCGTGTTTGAGGCTGAGTGTACAGACGAGGAGGTGAGAGCACTGGACAGACTAAAGGACTAAAGCGCTGCTGCATCACTCTCTTTATGTAGAGATGAATTCCCACTGGCACCACCGTCAGCAGATAGTCGAATGATATTGTGGGTAATGTAGGTAACTGTCAGCCAGAGTGAAAATATCCGACAGGTAGATTAAAGAAGTTTAAACCAAAACTGCGTCTCAGAATTTGATCATAAAATATCTTAACATCTTAATTATGAAGACTAATCTACATGTCATTCAGGGTGGATTTCTTTTTCTTTATAAGCGCTATACAAATAAAACTGAATTGTGTATGCACACTGTGTATTACTGTTTTGTGCAGCATTTTGGTGGATTTGATCAGAGGAATCGATGTGAGCATTTGGACCTTAATGCAGGTAAAACACACTGCTAAATTTCAACGTTCAAGAATGCATTTCTTTTAACACTAAGACAGATCCAGTGTTTGGTAGCTGACATGCTGCAGTGGCTGAGCTGCATTACTGGAACATTTATTTCATGCCGCACTTGAAGTACGTTCACACATACAGTGACTCGCAGCAACAAAGTGACCGGAAACCATTAATTTTCACTGAGAGTTCCGGCGACATGAGCAATGGCGACCGTTGGCGAGTAGGCGTCTCCAGGGACATGAGAAAGTTGAGAAAAGTTTAACTTTATGCAAATTTTGAGCTACTTGGTGCAGCGACTACCAGTGAGAGTGAAGACAGTAGAGTTTATGCTGCCTGCGAGTCCGGAACAGTCCGGCGTTTGCGCTTTTGCCACAGATAGATGGCCATAATGGCAAAGAGCACACACTGGCTCTCTGTCATCTCATAAGATATGATACGTATATACACTGGTGAATTTTATATACAAACGCTCTCCCTCCAGGATGTTTCATTTTAGCGGCAAGTAAACTGGTTTGTTTGTAAACTGGTTTGTCAAAAGTGGAATGCTATCCACTGATAAATGTTACTAAGGCAACCAGTATTAGGAACTCCTCCTGACGACTTCATAGTACAGTGACTGGCGACTTGCAGCGATAAAATCATTGTATGTGTGAACGTATCGTTTTCAGCTCACTGTGAGCTGTCAGCATAACCAAAATATTTGTAAATCCAGTGGGAAACTTTAGTAAAACATTTACACACAATTTTACTAAACGATTAATAAACGAGGCCCAGTGACTCTAGTGGTGGTGTCTGCTTTAGTTTGTTTCGATACTTGATGGAATATACCAAGGAACACCTTGATATAACATTCTTCCTAGTGTACTTGAGACTTTATGTATGAGAGAATCTTGTTTTCTCCTGAAAAACAGGAAGCACTTGCTTCTTAAGTCAGTGGAACGAGGGAGTCGCTGTCTGCTCAGCGGCCCCTGAGGGCCCCTGGGGACACAGCCTGTACGCTCTGATTGACCAGCTGAGAGAGACAGTGCTTTGGCGAAACCACCAGAGAGAGCCACGACACACACTACCTCAGGTGAGACCCGTCTACCTGTCGCCTGTCTCAGTACAACACTAGTACATCCGAGTGCTGATGTGACACACCTATATGTACACTATATGATTTATATCTACTTCCTGTTGCAGATTGGGTCTGCAGTAAAGTCATCAGAATTTGGTGTCCAGTTCCTGAAATGTGCTCAGGTACTACAGTATCATCTCTCTCGCTTTCTCTCTCTCTCTCTCTCGCTCTCTCTCTTTTACTGTCTCTCTTCCTTTGTTAAAAAGCTACAGTATTTAAGTCCATTATGTTTAACTGACTGTCTACATCGCCTGTTGAGTACTTCCATGTTCCATGAGCTATTAAGGGATATAAAGCTACTCAACATATGTTTTTATTGGATAAAATTTATTTTCTGTGTGTGTGTCAGGTGGTAACAGGAAGTGAGTTTCCCCAGGTAATTGTCCACCTGGTAGTTAAAACCCTTGAGGGTGCAACAGACCTATCACATCTCAGTATACGTGACACCATCTCTGACATCATCAGCCTGCAGACCAATGGGAAAGTACAGGACAGAGAATACCAAACCTTCAGCATGGACACACTGCCCGGTACACACACACACACACACACACACACACACCCCAAACCATCAGCAAGGACACACTGCCCGGTACACACACACACACACACACACCCCAAACCATCAGCACGGACACACTGCCCGGTACACACACACACACAGACACACACACACACCCCAAACTGTCAGCACAGACACACTGACCGGTACACACACACACACACACACACACACACACACCCCAAACCTTCAGCACAGACACACTGACCGGTACACACACACACACACACACACCCCAAACCATCAGCACAGACACACTGCCCGGTACACACACATACACACACACACACACACACACACATCCCAAACCATCAGCATAGACACACTGCCTGGTAAACACACACACACACACACACACACACACACACCCCAAACCATCAGCATGGACACACAGCCCGGTAAACACACACACACACACCCCAAACCTTTAGCATGGACACACTGCCCGGTAAACACACACACACAAACACCCCAAACCGTCAGCACGGACACACTGCTCGGTACACACACACACACACACACACACATTATTCCTATTAATTTGTAAACATTTTAATTTATGTTTTGTGTGTGTGTGTCTGTGGGTGTGTGTGTGTGTTTAGCTGGTTCAAGTTATGCTGTATCATACACAGCGAGTGTGAAAGGTAGCACCAATGAAGATCTGTTTCTGCCGGCGTTCCTCACCTTCTCTAGCCCATCTCAGGTATACACACACACACACATACACACACATCCCTGTTGAAGTCATGTTCATATTAAACCCTCTAACAATTTATCTATATGTAGCTTCAGACTCTGAAACTCACTGAGTGACTGATTCACTGATCCACTCACTCTTTTCCTCATTGATTGACTCACTGATCCACTCACTCACTCACTCACTCACTCTCTCTCTCTCTCTCTCTCTCTCTCTCTCGCTCACTGACTGACTCACTCATTAATCCACTCACTTACTAATGAATCACTCACTCACTCACAGTCTCTCTCACTGACTCAGCCCGATTTACGGATTGTTTAAGTGATTGATTGTGTTTTTGTTTTTACAGAATGATATAAATTTATTGGGGCCTGTGGTGGCGAATTTCACACTGAGGATAAATACTACTGAAAAGGTGAAAACACACATACACAGACGTGTGATTCTGCTGTTTAACACTGATGCTGAATAAAATAATGATTTCTTTCTGATTGATTGTGTATATGTGTTTTCCACAGGTGTGTGTGAATCATGCCTTACACTTTGCAGGATTCTGTGTGGCTTTTCTGATCTCTACACTGCTGCTGTCTTTCACACTCCTCACTGCCAGCTGCTTCTACAAGAAGTGCTTCATGCGCACACCTCAGCATAGGGTGAGAGACACACACACACACACGTAGCAGAGTGCTGCGTTTAATTAATGTTGCTAAATATTGTGCTAATAAATTGTTTTAATACATTAATCTGCACTCTATACATTTTAGAAGAGGCGGAGCTTTAGTGTAGAGGTGGAGCCAGAGGAGGCTGTTAGTAACGCCAGTGACACAGCCAATGAGGACGCTGCGTTTGAGGATAGAATTATTGACATCATGGCACTGGAGGATCCACAGGATATGTCACATGCTCTGGACAAGTAAGATCAAGACCTTAATAATCTCTAACCCCTGACACTTACCCCATTAACTCTAACACTAACTCCTGAACTCTACATTTCTAACATTACAGCTAACCACTGCAGCTTAAGTACAGTCTCCTCTGAAATTATTGGAACGTCGAGGCCAATTTATTTGTTTGTGCTATACATCAAAGACATTTGGGTTTGAGATCAAAAGATGGATATGAGATGAGAGTTTAGGATTTCAGCTTTTATTTCCTAGTGTTTACTACTAGATGTGTTAAACAACATAAAACATAGAACCTTTTGTAGCAGACCACCTAATTTTTAGGTGAGCAAAAGTATAGGAACAGATAAGTCTTGAAGTAAATTAAAGTAAATAACACTTAATATTTGGTTTCATATCCCTCGCTTCAAGCCTGCGGCTCATTGACATCACTGGATTGTTGGTTTCTTCTTTTGTGTTGCTTTTTCATACTTGTATTGCAGCTTCTTACAGTTGTTGTTTGTTTCGGGGGGTTTCTCTATTCAGTCTCCTCTTCAGGAGGTGAAATGATGCTCAATTGGGTTAAGGTCTGGTGATTGACTTGGCCAGTCTAAAACCTTCCACTTTTCCCCCCGATGAAGTCCTTTGTCGAGTTGGCAGTGTGTTTTGGATCATTGTTTTGCTGCATTATAAAGTTCCTCTCTATTAATTTGGATGCATTTCTCTGTAAATTGACACATTTGTCTTCTGAAATCATTCTGCTGCTACCATCATGAATTACATCATCAATAAAGATTAGTGAGTCTGTTCCAGAAGCAGCCATGCAAGCCCAAGCCATGACACGAGAAATTGAGAAAATTTATTTTCTTTGTGTGTGTCAAGTGGTAACAGGAAGTGAGTTTCCCCAGGTAATTGTCCACCTGGTAGTTAAAACCCTTGAGGGTGCAACAGACCTATCACATCTCAGTATACGTGACACCATCTCTGACATCATCAGCCTGCAGACCAATGGGAAAGTACAGGACAGAGAATAGCAAACCTTAAATTGTCTTCACACTACCTCCACCATGCTTGACTAATGAGCTTGAATGTTTTGGATCATGAGCAGATCCTTTCTTCCTCCACATTTTGGTCTTTCCATCACTTTGGTAGAGGTTAATCTTGCTTCCAGAATTTTTGTGGATCATCTCTGTATCTGGCCTTCTGATTCTTACTGCTCATGAGTGGATTGCATCTTGTAGTATGGCCTCTATATTTCTGCACTTGAGATCTTCTTCAAACGGTGGATTGTGATACCTTCACCCCTGCCCTGTGGAGGTTGTTGGTGATGTCATTAACTGTTGTTTTGGGACTTTTCTTCACAATGTTTCTGTCATCACCTGCTGTTGTTTTTCCTTGGCCAACCTGTTCCACGTCTGGTTGTTCAGTACACCAGTAGTTTCTTTCTTTTTCAGGACATTCCTAATTGTTGTACTGGCTATGCCAAAAGCTTATGCAAAGGCTCTGATTGATTTTCCCTCTTTTCTCACCTTCAAAATGGCTTGCTTTTCTCCCATAGACAGCTCTCTGGTCTTCATGTTGGTTTGTCCTTTTTAACACAGGTGAAACCTAGGGCTCAAACCAAGAGTAGATATTTAGTGCTATTAATTCTTTAAACAATCAAACTTTAAACTTTAAACAGGGGACACCTGGGCAGCAAGAAACACCCATCAGTCATAGGTTCCAGTATTTTTGATCACTTGAAAAAATGGGTGGGTTCAAACAAATGGTATCATGTTCCAAGTTGTTTAACACATCTTGATGTAAATATGAGGAAATGAAAGCTGAAATTCTGATCTGTTGTCTCATAATCATCTTTTGATCTCAAACCCACATGTCTTCAGTGTATAGCAAAAACAATAGAATTGGCCTTGTTGTTCCAATACTTTCAAAGGAGACTGTATATAATCCCACAACGTCTAAATCCCAATCCCTAACACTAATCTTTTAAACTAATACTTAGGCCAGAGTTATACTTACTCTTGTATACTCACCTGTGTACCTTTTGTACATCTGAAGGATTAAAATTTCTGTCCACTAGGGGGTAGAGCAGAAACATACATCATCAATGCCAGAATACCTTCTTTGACCGCTCTCGTTGCTTTGTCAGGAATTTCTTTCAGTGTTAAGCTAAGAGATTTTATGTAAATATAGATCAAATTAATGACACTCTTAATTAGCTCACACGCTATAATTTTCCACATTTCCCATTTACTGTCTCTCTGTCTTTCAGTTTAGAGATGGCCTCTCTTTTGCGGGGTGCCGTGATGGTGGAGTGTGTGCGTGTCCAGATGCTGAAAGGTGTGTTCAGGGTATTAACAGCCAGTGTAAGCAGGTCCAGTAATGAAATAAGTATGGTGGACTTGCTCAGTCATGTGACCGACATGCAGGAGGATCGGAAGTCACAACTTAACGCACATTCTCCCAGTGAAGCACACGCAGAGCGACAGGTGACACAAACGCACGCTATAAGGATTCATTGGTGTGTTTAAACCAGCTTCTGTCACATGATGTATCTGGGAATGTATGTGTGTATGCGTGCAGGAGGAGTGGCGTTTGGAGGCATTACGCAGGAGAGAAGAGCTTCACGCCATCATCAGTGAGGAAATAGAGGAGGCGGCCATGATGGGAGGAACACACATGGCCAATCAGCTGCTGCACAGATACTATACCTGTCAGGTATCCCAGAATGTCTATCTTAATGTAGCAGTGACATCTGGCATATAAACCAGGAAGTCCAAACTATGCCAGAAGTCTACCTTGAACTATTTGCTTATTAATCAATCAACAAATTAGCAGATAGAAGAATTTCTGAACACAGAATATTATTATTATTATTATTATTATATTTCAGTATAAAGAAATAATGTGTTTCAGTGTGGAGTATTTGTTTAAGTACTTATACCCATGTGAGTGAGTGATTTTAGATGCTCCGCCCACAGGATCAGCTGGAATCAGTGCTTGATCTGTTCATAGCCAATCAGAGAGCAGCGCTGAGTGAGCAACAGGCACAGCGGCGCTATCTGTTGCAGGGTTTGCAAGATCTACAGCGTTCAATGTGTGACATGTTCGGTGCTTTCTCTCGACACATCGACAGCTGGTTCACCCACATACGAAGGTACACGGTACTCTACAAATGGTAAATGGTAAATGGTCTGCACTTATATAGCGTTTTTATCCAAAGCTCTTTACACTGTGTCTCATTCACCCATTCACACTCACACACACACACACCAATGGTAGCAGTGCTGCCATGCAAGGCGCTAACTTGCCATCGGGAGCAATTTGGGGTTCAGTGTCTTGCCCAAGGACACTTCGGCATGTGGAGTCACGTGGGCCGGGAATCGAACCGCCAACCCTACGATTAATGGACAACCCGCTCTACCACCTGATCCACAGCCGCCCACATCTGTCTGTCTGTCTGTCTATCTGTCCATCTATCTATATATCTGTCTGTCTATCTGTCTATGTATCTGTGTCTATCTATCTATCTGTCTTTCTGTTTATCTATCCTTCTATTTATCTATCTATCTATCTATATCTATCTGTCTATGTATGTATCTGTCTGTCTAGCTATCTATCTGTCTGTCCATCCATCTGTCTATCTATCCATATCTATCTATCTATCTATCTATCTATCTGTGTATCTATCTGTCTATCACTCTGTCATTTTCTTTGAGAAGTAGACACTCTCTCTATCTGTATACTGTTTTAATTGAATTGGATCAAGTGCACTGTCCAAAATAATTGGCACGCTTCATAGAAGAAAATGAGAGTGGGAAATATTTTCAACATAAAATAGTTGTTTGTAATTATTATTTCCTCGACAGCACCGGGCCTCTTCCTGTAACATCTAACAAGTTGGAGAAATTTTAAAGATCGAGGGATCACCACCACATGGACAATGCAGAACATTTTAATGCTCTTTATCCATTGCAAAAAAATTATGTTCTTGAAAGTCCTATCTAAGCAGTCTCTCTAGGATTTCACGATCGCGGAAATGAACGCAAAATCAAGCAAACACCACAAGATTCGGAGGAGCTTCCAATTTTTCAAGATTACCGCAGATTTGGGCAAAAACACATCATGTGACATCATCACATCCTGCATTCAGCTAAAGCCATCTTTGATTCATGTGCGTCGAACATGAGTACAGCTAAAAGGTCTAACAAACATCATTGCACAAAACTGTGCAAAACAGTTTTGTGCAACTGCAAGTAGTTTTCCGCAAAAAAAGCACAAAAAACTCCACAGATCAGAAATTTTGAAAAAATCCGCAACAGCTTTGACCTTGTGAGGACATTTGGCTGGTCCTTATGAAGAAAACGTTTACAAAATGAGTTTACAAAAACTGCAACTTTTGTTTTAAAAAGAATAAAACTAAAGGAGCCAAAATGTTTCCTTTTGCTTACAGAGGTTGACCTTAGGGTTAGGTGTAGGCGTAGGCATATTATTAATTATAACTGCATTATTATTGGAAGGTCCTCACAAGTGTGTGTGTGTGTGTGTTTAGGGAGGGTGTTCTCTCTGATCAGCACTGTGTGCAGCAGTTGGAGCGTGCTCAGTCAGAGCTCCAGCGTGTCCGAAAAGGTTTTGAGGAAACGCTGGGCCGAGAGCGTAGCTCAGCTCATTGTGACATCATCAAAACGAGACGAGCACGCATCGCTGAGACGGTACACATTACCTAACCCTAACCCTAACCCTACACATTAGCTTTCATAGAGTCATGACTTTACATGTCTTTAACCTCATTCTGTGTGTGTGTGTGTGTAGCTATGTGAGCAGAAGCGTGAGCAGCAGGATTTGGTGTGTGGGAGTGTGTGTGACGGGCCACTGGAGGACTACCTGATGCGCTGGCAAACGCTCCTCTGCGCTCACAGCACACACCTCTCAGAACTTATTACACACCTGGACCAGGAGGCAGCAGCGCACCTACGGCGGGTACACACGCACAAGCACGCACACACATTATATACATATGCTCTTGGTCATTATACACATATACTCTTATTCCCTGTCCTCCCTTTCATTGTGTGTGTGTGTGTGTGTGTGTGTGTGTGTGTGTGTGTGTGTGCAGGTGCTGGTGTGTGTATTGCGAGATGCTGTAGCTGACCTGAAGCAGGTCGAATGCGAGACAAGTCAGTTGATGCAGGAGGCGGGTGTCCCACGTTGGCTCCTCCTCCAGATGAGGGCGGGGTCAGTGGTAGGCGGATGCTTGGCCGACACGGAGGCAGAGCTTGGTGTTCGGAAAAGGGAGGCGGCTAAAACACTACGGCTGACACGCAGCAGAATTCAGACAATCAGAAAGCAGGAGCTGCAGCATCAGAGAGAAAGAAGAGAGAGAATGCACATATACCGCAGGTGAGTGAGTGAGTGAGTGTGTGTGAGTGAGTGTGTGAGTGTGAGTGAGTGTGTGTGTGAGTGTGTGAGTGAGTGAGTGTGTGTGAGTGTGTGTGTGAGTGTGTGAGTGTGTGAGTGTGTGAGTGAGTGAGTGAGTGAGTGAGTGTGTGAGTGTGAGTGAGTGAGTGTGTGTGTGAGTGAGTGAGTGTGTGAGTGAGTGTGTGTGTGAGTGAGTGAGTGTGAGTGAGTGTGTGAGTGAGTGAGTGTGTGAGTGAGTGAGTGTGTGTGAGTGAGTGTGTGAGTGTGTGTGAGTGAGTGTGTGTGAGTGAGTGAGTGTGTGAGTGAGTGTGTGTGTGAGTGAGTGTGTGTGTGTGAGTGAGTGTGTGTGAGTGAGTGTGTGAGTTTGTGAGTGTGTGAGTGAGTGTGTGAGTTTGTGAGTGAGTGTGAGTGAGAGTGAGTGAGTGAGAGTGAGTGAGTGTGAGAGTGAGTGTGTGAGAGTGAGAGAGTGTGAGAGAGTGTGAGTGAGTGTGTGAGTGTGTGAGTGAGTGTGTGAGTGAGTTTGTGAGTGAGTTTGGGTGTGAGTGAGTTTGTGAGTGTTTGCGTGAGTGTGAGTGAGTGTGTGAGTGAGTGAGAGTGTGAGTGAGAGTGAGAGAGTGTGAGTGAGTGAGTGAGTGAGTGAGTGTGTGAGTGATTGTGTGAGTGAGTGTGTGAGTTTGGGTGTGAGTGTTTGCGTGAGTGTGTGAGTGAGTGAGAGTGAGTGTGTGTGAGTGAGTGAGAGTGAGTGTGTGTGAGTGAGTGAGTGAGTGAGAGTGAGTGAGTGAGTGTGTGAGTGAGTTTGTGTGTGAGTGAGTTTGTGAGTGAGTGTATGAGTGAGTGTGTGAGTGAGTGAGTGTGTGAGTGAGTTTGTGAGAGTGAGTGAGTGTGTGAGTGAGTGTGTGAGTGTGTGTGTGTGAGTGAGTGAGTGAGTTTGTGAGTGAGTGAGAGTGAGTGTGTGAGTGAGTTTGTGAGTGAGTGTGTGTGTGTGTGTGTGTGAGTGAGTGTGAGTGAGTGTGTGAGTGTGTGAGTGAGTGAGTGAGTGTGTGAGTGAGTGAGTTTGTGAGTGAGTGTGTGAGTGAGTGAGTGAGTGTGTGAGTGAGTGAGTGAGTGTGTGAGTGAGTGTGTGTGTGAGTGT
>JANDJT010000102.1:23842853-23861594 GCA_024331685.1 Stegophilus panzeri | reverse complement strand
GTGAGTGTGTGAGTGAGTGTGTGAGTGAGTGTGTGAGTGAGTGTGTGAGTGAGTGTGTGTGTGAGTGTGTGTGTGAGTGTGTGTGTGTGTGAGTGAGTGTGTGAGTGAGTGTAGCCCTGTGTTCACACTGTCATAGACATGACAGAGTGGCCAGAGCTCATTCATTTTCAATGTGTGTTGGAGATTTTTCAGAGACACAAAGAATGTATGTACTTCTCTCTCTCTCTCTCTCTCTCTCTCTCTCTCTCTGTCTGTCTGTCAGGAGTGTGTGGGAGAGTCAGCGCTCTCTGTCAGAGAGTGATCTGCTGCGTATGCAGTTGGAGTATGTGAAGAGTGTGTGTCACCTGGATCGCTGCCTGGTGATGCCACACTTTCTACCACTAGAGAAGGGATGCAACACTCCGACCAATCAGAGCACAAAACACACTCTTGATCATACCTCTGGTGACCCCTGCCCGATCTTCACACACGCACAGGTGAGATTTCACAGTTGTGTTTTCATCCACATGTGTGTGTGTGTGTGTGTGTGTGTGTGTGTGTGTGTGTTTTAAAAATTCACTCTCCTTCCCTCTTTCTCACAGGTGTGTGTGTGCAAGGATGAGGTGTGTGTGTGTGAGGACGAGATGAGCATGTGTGAGGAGCGAGTGGCGATGCAGGTTGCGGCTGTGCAGTGGGACAAAGCGGTGAGGAAGAACCGAGTTCTGGAAACACACTCTGCTGTGCTGACGCTGCAAGCTCTGTTGATGCAGACAGTCTCTCATGCACCTGTGGGGGAAGAGCTCTCACACGCTATACACACACACAGCCTGGTGAGTAAAAAAAATAAAATGGGTTAACTATTTTGAGATTTGAGATGCTTTTCTGTTCACCACGGTTGTAAAGAGTGCTTATTTGAGTTACCACAGCCGTCCTATCAGCTCAAACCATTCTGGCCATTCTTCTCTGAATTCTGTCATGAACAAGGTGTTTGCGCTCGCAGACCCGCGAGTAGCTGGATGTGTTTTGTTTTTTTGGTTTTTCGCACCGTTCTGTTTAACCTTTAGAGACTGTTGTGTGAAAATCCAAGGAGATCAGCAGTTTCTGAAATACTCAAACAAGCACCAACAACAAACAGGGGGTTTGGGAGGGGTGGGTTGGAACCGTCTCACACACACATACTTTCAACTCTAAGCGGCTGTGGTTCAGGTGGTAGAGCGGGTTGTCCACTATTCGTAGGGTTGGCGGTTCGATTCCCAGCCCACATGACTCCACATGCTGAAGTGTCCTTGGGCAAGACACTGAACCTCAAGTTGGCAAGCTAGTGCCTTGCAAGGCAGCTCTGCTACCATTGGTGTGTGACTGAATGGGTGAATGAGACACAGTGTAAAGTGCTTTGTAGAACCGCTAAGGTTAAAAAGCGATATATAAGTGCCGACCATTTACCAGTTTACCAGCATTTTCTCTGTTCAGGCATTAGAGGAGGCGGAGTTACTATTGCAGAAGGAGGAGTCTGAGTGGGAGCGGTCCATGGATGGGCTTGGTCACAATAAACTCTTGACTCCTGATGAGGAAGAGTTGTTCCGTGTAAACACAGAGTGCACAATCACTGAGTGCCTGCAGGAGGCACTTTACAAGAGACGGCAGCTCACACACACCCTCACTGAGAGGTAAGACCAGACTGTGAGGAGTTAAAGTTGGGTGGAAAATACTTTCTAGAAAAAGAAGTCCCCCAAATTGTGTGTGTGTGTGTGTGTGTGTGTGTGTGTGTGTGTGTGTGTGTGTGTGTGTAGGTTGAGGATGGAGATCAGGAGGCAGCAGGTGATGGAGGATCTGAGGGAACAGCAGGAGCTGAAGAGGATTTATACACATTTTGACCAGGTAATGGTGTGTATGTATTTGCGTTTATGTGTGTGTGTGTGTGTGTGTGTGTTAGGGTTAGGGTTAGGGTTAGACTGATATTGGATTTTACCGATATCAATAACAAAGTTGGGCAGTACATGCCGATAACTGATTAATCAACAGATAGTTTTGATAAATTGATACTGAAATGAAAACATAATACTAAAAGAAAAATATTGCTGAACTTTTATTACAAAAATGAACAGTACTAACTGTAACATGAAAATGTACTGTACTTTCTTAAATGAATATATATATATATATGTGTGTGTGTGTGGTGTGTGTGTGTGTATGTGTATATATATATATATATATATATAAACTATTCATAAATAAAATAAAAGTAACTGAACTGAACCAAAAAGTAACACTCCTTATAACAACTAAAAATAGTGACATCCAAAAAGAATCAAAAAACACTTCAAATAACACAACAAAATTTGTCAGTAATAGTGTTTATTTCACCTCTAGAGGCCACTCTTGTACTGTATAATGACAGCGGACCATTCTCAGCCGCTCCAGAACGGACACAACCAGGAAAAATCAGTGTGGATTTTTGCTGATAACCGATAGTTTCAGCAATACTGATGCAAAAAATGATCAATCGGTCGACCTCTAGTGTGTGTGGGTGGAGGATTTCCATTCCGTAGTGTTAGGTAAACTCTGTAGTGTGTGTGTGTGTGTGTGTGTGTGTGTGTAGGATCTTCTCCTTGTTGCCTTGCTCGTCAAACTCAGTGGTGTTTCAGAACCAGTTCTCCAGAAACTCCTGTGCCTCCTGCTGCCTACACATCCTGAAGGAGATCTACAATCACTCATACACACACTTGCACCTAAAGAAGGGTAACACACACACACACACACATGAATACCTTCCCAATCTCATACACTAATGCTTATGCGTGTTGTGCATTTGTGTATTGCATGTAGGCGGATGTTAGGACCCTGCTGCCATCTGGTGGACAGACTGAGGAATGATGTAATCAGCAAGCACACGTCACTTGGCTCTCACGCACACACTGACAGGTGAGGATGTTGGCTACTGTGCTCTACGTTCCCTATTCGTTTCGTGTTCCTTTGTAGTCTTGTCGATGCATCATTAACATCACACAAGGGAAAATATTAAGCACTGTAAATTTTTGCCATCACACATCATAATGAATTCTGTGTAAGCTCTGCTCAACAAGGAGAGGACAAGTAAGCAAGCCCTTTAAAAGCCTGTCTGTGGGACCTAGTTTATATTGAACATACACTACTTTCTAACTTTGGGTTGTATTCAGAGTTGAGTTGTGAGCGCAGTGTACTTAATACCAAAAATGGACACGCACCTATCAGCCATAACATTAAAACCACTGACAGGTGAAGTGAATAACATTGATTATCTCATTTCAGTGGTGCCTGTAAAGGGGTAGGCTATATTAGGCAGCAAGTGAACAGTCAGTTCTGGGGTTTGATGTGTTGGAAGCAGGAAAAATGGGCAAGAGTTAGGATCTGAGAGACTTTGACAAGGGCCAGATTGTGATGTCTAGAAGACTGGGTCAGAGCATCTCCAAAACAGCAGGTCTGATTAAATATTGACAAAACTTTTTGACTTAAATCTCCAACTCTGAATATGGTCCATCATTGTTAATTAACGGCAGTCTATTCTTTAGAATTGAGTTTGCGTGAGAGAAAAGGCTGTGAACCTTTAGTGAGTTAAACTCCTCGGACTCCCATGATGCACTGTACTCCTCAGAATGCTGAAGAAGAAGCAGAAGCTTATGGAAAAGCTCTTCTCCAGATCTCATGCAGACAATTTAGGCCCACTTCCAGCAAGCAGCCAGCCAATCACTGCACCCACTACACAAAAGGAAGACGCTTCTAATGTGGTGGGAGAGACCACACTGGAGGGGGTGGAGTGTACAAGCCATGCTGGTGAAGTGGAAGTGGCTGCAGGAAGTGAAATGGTGGAAGAAAGACTGTTTACTGTCCGCTGTGCACCAGGAAGAAACCTGGAACAGACACATATGGGACATATTACACACGCTACACATACACCAGACACTGCAGAGGCATCAAACATGTCACACGGTCACAGAAAGAGGAGGAAGTTCAAGTTTAAGAAGGGAGCAGTGGCTCCTCAAGAGCAGACAGGATGAGCAGACACAACTAATCTCACTTTACAATTAAATCAAATGTAAATGTTTAGTTGGAATTGGCTGTGATCACTGACAAGCTATACCAAGTACAATTAAAATGCCCATGAAATGGCTTGAGAGCTGGGATTTTGATTCTGCACGTTGATGTATTTCTTTTTGAAACAGGAAGATTGTTGAAGGGCTTGACTCATTTCCCACACAGACAACAGCATTCGAGTCAAACATTTTTATATACTATCTTATTACTGTCTTCTTCTTATTATTATACCTGCAGCACAAAGAGACTCGTACAAAAAGCTCTAAAACATCTAGTTTTGAGTTCATGGGGTTTTTAATCAGACAGGTGTTTACTTTGCTGCTTTGTCGTTTCTGAAGGACTGCCCTTTATAGCTGTAATAAAATCCTTTTAGATCAGTATTGTGTGTTAGTAATTACAAGGTTGGTGAGTAATAATCAAGTAACAAGTATGTAATTAATGGGTTCCCGTATCCGCCAGCTCCAGCTGGTCATTCTCACTAAACACTTGAAGACCTTATCACCTGTTGGGGTTTACACTCAGTAGAGCCCCATTATGAGTGGGTTATGAGCAAGTTCTGACTCAGCCTGTTTATCTCATAGAAAAACTATTTTCACATAAAACTTATGTACAGCACTTTTTATCTAACCTACTTTCATTAGACCACTTTGTAGGTCACATTCTGCACTCAAATAATTTTACACCAACAGCTCCACTATGCTATTTGAATACAATTGATTTGTAATAAATACATTTACCCTGTTTCTAAATCTATTGGGCCTCATTTATCAGTCTTTTAGTAAAGTTGTGTAAATCTTTGCATAAGCCAAACCAAACAAAAAATTCTGCCGGATTTACAAAAGTTTTGATTTTCTTAGTACTCATTTGAGTATGGTAATGAATGGCAATTGCCCATAAATTACCAGGTGCATTCACGGCACAGCTGATTTGCAAGTGGTGATGCCCACAAAACTCAAAACCCATAAAAGGCAAAGCTCACAAAGCTGAAATGATGAGAAAATGGCAAAAAAAGTTTTTTGATAGTAAAACACCGTAGACAACTGGATACTTCCACTTTTAATTAACATTTTGAGAAATTATCTATACTTTCCCTTAAGTATAATTTCTCAGTACTCAGTCCACCTCTGCTTAAATAATGATGGCTTATCCCAATATAGCTAAATTACTGTATAGATCACATTACTGGCTATAGAGTGGACGTATTCACCAATTTCGTGTACACGTATTGGAAACGTGTGCTTGTTCCGGATGTATCCTAGTGTCTCTCGTGTGCAGCCAATGTTTGCTTGGCAAGAGTATGAGTGTATACTGACTACTGGTGAAAATATCACACATCTGCTCGGTCAAATAGACAATAATAGATACTATGCGAAAAGCATTGGTGAGTTCAGTTTCTGGCAATAAATGAACTTGCTTTCAGTGGGTATAGTAATTAGGGAGATAAGACTGGGTTAACTTTTTGAGTACATCATCCAAAAAGAACTCAAACTTGCAGATATAATCAACATAATCCCAGACAATACAAAATACACATTCAACGTCAATTGAAATAAACATATTGATGATATGTTATTTTCGGTTGTGCCATGTAAACTGTACAGATGTATCAGAAAATATAATAATTATACAAAATTTCCTAGGCACTCAAAGTTCTTTACATTGTGTGGGGGGAAATCTCCTCAACCACCACTAGTGTGTAGCATCCACATGGATGATGCGATGTGCCCAGGGTGCCAGAACGCCCACCACACACCAGCTGTTGATGGTGAGGAGAGTGATGTAGCCAATTCAGGGATAGAGATTATCATGATAGATAAGGGCCAATGGGGGAATTTCACCAGGACACCGGAGTTATACCCCTACTCTTTTACGAGAAGTGTCCTGGGATTTTTAATGACCACAGAGAGTCAGGACCTCCGTTTAACGTCTCATCCAAAAGACGGTGCTGGTCCCCGTCACTATACTGGGGCATTAGGACCCAAACAGACCACACGGTGAGCACCACCTGCTGGCCTCACTTATACCACTTCCAGCAGCAACCTTAGTTTTCCCCAGGAGGTCTCCCATCCAGGTACTGGCCAGGCACAACCTTGCTTAGCCTCAGTGGGAAACCAGGCAAGAACTACAGGGTGATATGGCTTTAGAAAAAATATGTTAGGTCTCTAATGTTTGCTTTTTAATTTTACATTGGAGGTCTGAGACTACTATAGCTAAAAACAAAACAAAACAAATAAACAAACAAACAAAAAGTTTTTTTTTTTTTTAAAGTGTAAATAAGATTACAGAGATTAACCATATCATTTGAAGTGTGTATTTCAAAATCTGGATTTACAGAAAAGATGTAGCTAATGTACCAAACCAGAACCAGAACAAAATAACTAACTAAAAAAGCAAACACATATTGGATGAATGAAAATATTTGGGGTACCTAGAAAAAGGTATATTTTATTTAATCGTTCTTTTACTGGCACAACTGGATGCAGCAAATGCAGCATTAGGACGGAAAATGTCTCAGTGAATGCATAAAATTTTTTCTGTGAAATGAGGTGGAAAAAAAACTCTTAAAGAAGATGTTGGAGACTCACACGCACATACACGCACGCACGCAAGCACGTAAGCATGCACGCGCACACACACACACACACTCACACAAAATCTGCATGCTTTACTAGATAACTAACAATAGGGGTTTACAATAAACAAAACATATCTAGAACAGGAGATCTTTTTACTTTGGGCCAAATCGCAATGTGAGCGCTGCAACAAGAGCCATAAAAGAAGAACTAAACCACTATAAGCACTGTTTCTGCTCTAGCATAGCCTGGATAAAGTGTCTGTGTACAGAGATGTTTGAATAAAAGTAAAGAAGAAAATGTTCTGATCTGCACCAGATTACTATTAACTCTCTTTAAGGCTTACTTAAACTAAATCCCATCCTAAACTGAATCTAATCCCCCGAAAGAAACAAAATCCTGTCTCAAAGCAAATCATTGGCCATCTGTCTATCTGACTATCTATCTCTCTCTCTCTCTCTCTCTCTAATGATTATATTACAGAGATAAATTTCTATTTTGTTAGATAATGGACAAAAGTAATAGATCAGGTTTCCAAATAAAAAAAAAAAAATCTTCAAGGCATTCTAGTATTTTACCTGCAAAAAAACAAAAATCATACCTAAGAGAATAAGTTTTAAACACAAAGGCAAATTATGATTTCATTTCATGTTTTATTTATTATTGCTCAGTATTATTTCCATACTTAGAAACGTATGCATGAGACAGAACAAGGAGAGTTCAAAATTTCCAAAATGAATCATGCTGAATCATACTCTTAACTAAAACTCATCCTAAATTAAACTTTGTACCAAATCAAATCCCAGACTGAAACTTAGTCAAAATTAAGTTGAAACTGTGCACAGTTGTACCAATATTGTCTCAGAAAAATAAATCCAGGCCAAACTAAATCTTGTGTAATAAAATTGGAATATTAGAATACGAAGAAATATAAAAAACATATCTTAAGCGCTATGTAACTTTTGCTAATTTTAAAGCAAAACCTAAATGATTAGAAACAAAGCACTGGTGCTTTGGTACATTTGAAACATACTCTGACAGGTTTGCAGAAACACTCATGGAAACCAAATAACACCTTAAAGCTTCATACATTAAACAACAACAAAAAACTTCAGTATAGTGGTATGTGCATGGCTGTGGTCTCTCAGAGAAATTCAAGTCTTCAACATCACTGGCACCGAGACGCACAAGAGAACATGATCCATCACACTGTGTATGATTCCCAAAGAAGTCATCACAGTGTTTTTTGTTTTTTTGTTTTTACAGAAAGACATTACCTGGGCTCTGAAATAGAAGTTCTAATGAGAGAGTCTCTGTTTTTCCACATCAAATATGAATTTCTGTTGTTTTTCTAAAGGATAGCTGTGGATCTCATGAGGAACACAGCCAATACATCATACAGATGGCATTGTAATGTTTTTCTTTGTTTCAATAAAATACAAGTAAAGTTTCGTTCAGGTACAAGTAATGAGAACAGATCATTCAAGTGATTCAAGTGATTTCTTAAAGGTAAAAAAAAATTAAACAGCACCAGAAATTTGGAAGAAATGAACCCATTACACTCCCTGAAAAACCTAGCCTAACCCTGCTACATTTCCTTCCTAATAGTTTCTCTACAGTGACTGAATAATTAATTGTATTTTATGAGTAATATGCTTTAGTATGAATAAATCAATGATGAGCTGGGAGTTTAAGGGGTTAACCAATATCAATATATATTAACCATATAATCAGATCAATTCATCCTAGTTAAGATTATAGACCTGATATGTCCTCATTCAAAATATCAAAATACAGTAGATGATCCTCCAGCCCTGCTCACTGTGGTGGTCATTAATAAACTCATTCTTTTCTATCTTTTTTTTTTTTGCCCACAGTCATATCTGCTGTCTTTCGCTGGTTGTCGCTAACCTGAACCCGGTGTTTTGCGTGTTAGAGTTAGCACCAACAAACACGCTCTGGGAGAAAATAAGAGCACCTGTGGAGTTGAGAAGTGTTTGAGGAGTGTGTTACAGAGTGTGTACGAGTCTCTTGAAAGTGCTCAATGCGTGAAACATCAGCTCACGGAGGGTGCGACCGTTCCTGTAGCCATCTCATCCATCTGAGAAATTCAGAATTCCTCTCGTTGTCTCTTCGGAGCGAGGAGGAAAAACAACATGCTATTCATTCTATCTAAACACAAAGGGATAAAAGCAGAAAGCTTTTCTTTCCATCCAGTCAAAGGTTTGTCTTCCATCTGATTATATTAGGGAGAAGGGTTAAAGGCTTGTCTTGTGTCCAAAATAAGTAAAGGTCAAGATCTCACCTTTCAGTTCAATCACAATGCAGTGCAGAGAAATCGTAAAAATATCTTTGAATCTTCTTTTTTGGTATAACTACTATGGAGAGAAAGCAAGCTCTTGCTTTTGTCTAATCATAATGAAAAGAAACCCAGTAGCTGTTCTTTTTTTTGTCCATTCATAAGGGGAAGGTGAAGATGGCATTCTGTTTAATCACAGTAAAGAGAAATCAAATTACAGTGGCGAGAAAGCCAATAGTTATGCTTTTTGTCCAGTCACGGACATAATTTTAAACAATTTCATCCAATCACAGGAGAAAGAAGCAGCCAAGAGCTGTGTAGAAGCCAAGAGCTGTGCTTCCCATCCAAACAGTAGACAGCTTGGGTTGCATAGTTGACTACTACTAGTCAACATTGTCGAAGACTATGCTGAGAAAAACCCTTTTATTATGATTGCTATTATTATTATTATTATTATTATTATTATTATTATTATTATTTTCTTTGAATTTTTGGGACATTATCATTTTCAAATCACTTTCATGGTTAAACGTAGAGCAGTGTGCAGGACTGTTTTTTGAGAACCTGCCCGAATTCTGAACACTCTCTCCCTATCCTACAGTTATTGTAGTTGTTTGTGTGCACCCATGAAATTTTCTAATGAAGTTAGTATTTCCAAAAATATCATGTAAAAAGTACATGAATAAACGAACAAGTGAAACCCAGTTTAAATGTGTACAGTATGTGGGACTTCTGTATTGGGAATGCTGACCAATTCCGCCCACTTCTGCAGTTATTATTGTCGAACTTAGTTAGTGCTAGTAGGCTACTTGTCAAAATATAAATATTTTGTTTTATAGGATAAAGCAGTTACTTAAGATGAAGGATGAAGCCCTATCTTTTACCCATGAGGTTCATATCTGACCTACTGCAAGAAAATAAAACCTGCACACTCCTACCACTTTTTTGTTGGTCCGGCAGGATCCGAGTCCCGATGCACAACTCTGCTCCAGTTTACCCCAGACGTGGTTAAGATTGCTCAGCACTGCATGAGCACCACGCCATGATCAAACACCTTAATCAATGTGGCTTTTCTTTATTCTGTGTGTATCTGACCCCCACTCACATGTCAGGATTCACGATGCACGCCTCTAGTTAAGTGTTCTATGTTTAAGTCTCTAATGGTTGTAAAACATTGTAATTGTAATATGATACACAGATTTATTATTTGGCACATTTATTGCACTGATTTGTTTATTTTTTGTATATAAGCGTAGCCTAAATAAATTGAAGCTATAATTGTCATTTTTAGCCTGTACACAGATGTTAAATGAAGTTTTGATGGTTCTTTGCTATTTTTTAAAATCAGCATTTAAGTTCACTAATAAAGTAGCGATGTTCTGAACCAGTTGTTGCTTTAACTATGGAAAAGACAACTAGTTGACTACTTTTTTGAATTTGTGGTTGAGTGCAACCCCTATTGGACAGAAGGATGAGATCTCTTGATTTGATCTAATCACAGAGGAGAAAAGGCAAAAGAGCATTTATTTCTGTCTTGTAGCAATAAGCTCCAATCGCTCTTTCTTCTATGCGATCAAAATTGAGAAGAAAAGGGTTTTTTTTTCCTCCTTTTTTGTGGAAACAAAAGTGTTAAAAATGAAGGTAACCCTGGTTCTGAGAACTTGATGGAGGGAATCATCATTACCGTGTTCAAAAGTAACACCACACAGGTACAGAAGTGGAACCTAAATTTTCCGGAAAACTTCGAAGAGAACGGCAACAGAGTGCATGCGGTAGAAGAGGCTCATGGGAAGGGCGAAATTCAGCACCGTGCTCCAGATGGGGAATCCGAACGATGCTTCCTCCAAACCGTTATCAAACTGTGGCCGGCATCCAAATGCAGGTAGGATCCAGAGCTATATACCGTGCATACACCCACAAACACACACACAGAAACACAGCACAAAAAATTAAGATCTTATTTCAAAGGCTTAACAATTACTGGTAGTGAAATAGCAATGGTAATTTTAACACAGGCATTAATGAAAACCCTTACCGAAATGTTGCACATAAACAGGAAGATGGCAATGTTTTTCAGGACCTGCTTCTGTCTGTTGGGCGTCTCTGGCATTCCGTGTCCAAGAGAATGCGACACATTCCCGTTGTTCCCGCCGTAAGTTTGCTTTTCGTTCTCACAGTGTTTATCTGGTGACTCGTACCCATGGTTAATGATACCATCATACACAGCAAAGATTTTCTCATTTCCTTGGCTAGGGCTTAGGATGGAGTTATGGGTGGTGCAAAGGGCAGGCCGTTCTTCAGTCTCACGTCGTCTCCTGTAAAGCGACTCAATGACGAACAGATTCTGCACGCACTTCTCCAAAACTAAAAGTATGGCGTATCCTAAATTGGCCCATCGGTAGGTGGGTGAATTTGTGGCCCCACCCACTGCGATGACACTGCACCAGCAGACAAGCCAGGAGCCAATGGAAGAACCGAGCAGCAGCTTAGAATCGAGCGTCCTGGCTGGATTTGGCGCCGTGTCCATGGGCCAATCCTCAAGACGATAGATGACCAATCCGACAGCACCAGCGACACTCATGCATGCCAAAATGAGAATTCCAAACCAGTAGAACATGGAGATGGCTGCATGGCGTGCCTCCAGTGACTCCTCCACGTGGATGATGTAGATGACAAGCACTGTGATGGCACTGGCAAGTGCCAAGAGCCCAAGGGCTGGGCCGAGCAGCAGGAAAGGTCCGTCTCCTGAGCCTGTTAGCAATGGTGATGACGACGCTGGCTTCTGATTGGTGCGTTGCTCGAGGGTGCGGCCAACATTTTTCCACATGACGAAGAGCAGCACGGAGACTAAGATGTGGTACTCAATGTTGAAGGGACAGAGATAGTACAGACTGCTGCTGAACATCGAACACGCACTGGTTGTACAGTTACAGTTAGGCTGATTGCCCTCTGCGAGAGAGAGACAGAAAGAGAGAGACAGAAAGATAAAACACTTTACTGAACTATTACTAGGCATGAAATTATAGATAGAGCTAGAGATAAAGTGACATAGAGAAAGAGGAAAAGATAGAACTATAAAGATACAACTAGGTATATGTAGTACCAGCTACTGTAACAGCAGGATAAGATGGGGAGGAGGGGTTGGCATTCAGTATGTGTGTGTGTGTGTTAACTTTACCCCCGGCAGTAAAATTGAAGTATCCGACTACTGATAATCGTCTCTTGTGGTCATTAAGAGCATGTTCGGCTTCAGTCATCACTCCGTTACTCCAAACCAGCAGGTTAGTGAATACAGCATGAATCACACCAAACCTAAGACACATTTACATTTACTTCATTTGGCTGATGCTTGTATCCAAAAGCGACTTACACTTGAGACAGGGTACAACTGAACAGTTGAGGGATAAGAGTCCCAACAGGACCTAACAGTGGTAGATGCTGGGATTTGAACTCGCAACTATTGTACTAGTAAATGTACTAGTAGATATAGCACAAATCGCATCAATTCTAGTGTGAAAATACATGCGCACACACAAATTTACCTTTCAAACGTTTCATAACGCTTTATGACATCTTTAACGTGAAACCAGAGAAAATGAACCTGCAAAATGAGAAAGAAAAACATCTCAATCATCAGATCACACACATCACACACATAAGGCCATCTTTTCAACATCATCATCATTGTCATCAGCTGGAGCTGATTTGCAACCATGAACAAATGTATTATTATTATTATTTTTCAATTTTGTGAAGTTTCATGTTGCTTCAACAGATCTGCATTTTCTAAGGTTAAAGGAGCAATTGCATCAGCACTAGTGTATTATGTGGATGAGAAAAACAGGACAGAGGAGGCACTTGAACTTTCTCACAGCAGCAAATCAGTATGAACTGTTAGTTGTGTGGGAGTTAGCTAACATCATTAATGAAAATCAGCTGAAAAACTCATGAGAGCTCATTACAAAGAAAATCTGGAAATTGAATGTACTCTTGACCATGCTCATGAATCAGTATTGCCGCTTTTCCACTGGGGCTGGCGGCGGAGCCGGAGTCGGTGCCCGCTCAGAACCGGCTTGCGTTTCCACTAAAGAAAGCTGAACGCACTACGTCATCAACAATGTGGAAGTTACACAACAGACACAAACACGGTACCATATGCTGCAAATGTCAAATCTCTGTTTTTAGTTTTACAAACTTACAGACTTTCGGCCGTTTGGTTCGTCTGGGTCTGCAAGGAGTTAGTGCAGTTTCTCACAAGGCACGACAATGTGCACGGAGAAAAGTAAATATACGCTAATATTTTATATATTTTACCTCTAACGTTTCGATGAGCTTACTTGAGATAGCTCAGTTCAACTAAGTTAGCTATTGTTGTACACTGTAATAATAATACTAATAATAATAATCACACAAAATAATTTTTTTACAGCTAGCTCTGTGGATTAGGGCACAGAGTTAGATTCTTGGCTGTCGTGTGGGTATATCCTCGAGCGCACCACTGGTGGGATACCGTCATTCCTGGATTTAATCCGACACAGTTTATCCAGAATTATTGCACTATTTCAGCAGGCAGGATGAACAATGTTCTTAATATACTAATTGGTATTCATAATAGTCATTTTGGAGGTGATAGATTTATTCACCAAATAAATGTTCTTAGTATGTTAATTTGTAGTAGCTAGTTTTGGATATAATGTGAAGAAACAAGACAGAACGTGTTGTCAGATTTATTCAATTAAATGTGAATATGTACAATACAAAACTGTGATTAAAAAGTGAATATGAGGTTTAAGTGTCATTCTTTGAACAAGCACACACACACACACACACACACACTGAACAACTTTTGTTGCTTGTGCAATCTGCAGCTTGAAAATATTCCAGCAGGTCCTGGTTACTGTCACGGTTACTATTTTCTGTGTAAGAGAACAGTAAAAATTTTTAATACACTGTAAAGGGAACTAGTGTCATAATAACACACATAGGCATATTTTTGGATAATAAGTTTGTTGTGCAATGCAATGCCATTACCTGCTCTTCTGCTCCTCTGTGTATGTGATGAGGCCAATGGCCCAGAACTAATTTTGAGTCCATGACATCAAAATTTATCATTTTGCTCCGTCCACTGCTGCTTCTGTTCATCTCTCTTTTTTGGTCCCTGTATTCCTTTTGAATTTTTTTTTTTTATTTGTCAACCACTTGATCAGCGGAACGGCTAAATCCTAAGGTGGCCATTTCCCCTGCTATCTCCTCATATACGCGCTTTTTTATCTGATGCTACTTTCCAATTTGTCTTGAATTTCTATCTTCGACCAGATGGCAAGGAGAGCATTGGTCTCTGCTGCCGGCCACTGTTGAACCAAAATATTTAATCTTGGTTTCTAATGTTTACCGCAACTCCAAAAAAATCTTTTAAAAATGCCGTCTTTCAAATTGCGGTCTGTAGTGAAATCTCCGCATACTGACGTCACCGGTGCCCTTGTTCAAGACCAGCAAGGTTTCAGGGCCGGTTCGGCGCTAGGAATTAGGCACCCGGTTTTTTTGTGTGGAAAAGTGCAGCCCGGTTTGAGGTTGGACTCCAGCTCTGGCTCCAGCCCCAGTGGAAAAGGGCTATTTGAGCCAGATTTCATGTACTTATAGTGTTATAAAACTCGCATCAAGCAGATGAATGGTTCAGTTGGGCAAAACCACAGCCACACTGGTGTGTGCCAATAACTAATCACCGATATCTGCAGTGAAATAAAACACTGGTTATGAATGTAACCGTGGTTCTGTGAAATCCGGATGACCGCCAGAGATGGTGCAACGGTAGTGGATGATTGCAGTGCCTGCCAGATAGGTTGAGAAAATAAATACCAATAAAGTCATGTGGTGACGTGAACTGAGCGGAAGTGATACAAGCCACTGCAGCTCAGTCCTCCACCTCCGAGTGTCTTCTTGCACACTCTGATTGACCAGGAACTCTGGCGGTCATCCAGAATTCACAGAACCACGGTTACATTCGTAACCAGCATTCTGTTTCATTCCTCCTGACCACCAGAAACGGTGCAACAGTAGTGGATGATTCATACCAGAAAAGTCACAAGGAGTAACTCCAGGGATCACTGGCGAAGTACAGCCGAGGCCACATCCTGGGATGAAGCAATGTTGGCATTATAGAATCTCGCAACGGTACAGGGAGAAGACCATGTCGCCACAGCACAGATGTCACTAAAAGAGACACCCCTGAAGGCAGCCCATGAAGATGAAAAAGCCCTCGTGGAGTGGCAACTGACAGACCTGGGCATGGGTTGTCAGGCCTGCTTGTATGCAAAGACAATAACCTCAACTACCCACCGTGACAGCCTCTGTTTAGACAGAGAGGCACCCTTCTTAACACCACCATAACAAACAGACAATTGTTCCGACTGTCTTAACTGCGCTGTAGCCTCTACATAACACCTCAAGGCCCGTACACGGCACAGGAGCAGAGAACACTGCTCAAGGCCCGTCGGCTGGAAAGAACACAGCTCAATGGACAGATTAATAAACTGGTGGAGGAGCACTTTAGGAAAGAACGCTGGATTGGGCCAGAGGACAACTCCGGTACCCATCTCATGCAGGACTGACTCACGGACAGAGCATGAAGCTCACCGACCCTTTTTGTAGATGCCACAGCCAGAATGGTGAATGGGGAGAATAAACTGGATTGAGGTGCCTTGCACCCTTTAAGAAACTGCAAACCAGGTTATGGGAGCCCAAAGATGAGCCGTCCACAGGTGAATGGTGCGCAGAGATAGCCGCCACATAAACCTTTAAGGCGGAGTCTGTTCTACCACTGTCCAAAAGACCTTGTAGGAAACCCAAAACTACAGAGACCGCACATTGTACAGGGTCAAACCCACGAGTCTTGCACCACGTACAAAAAGACTTCCATCAATAGGCATAAAGTGCTCACGTGGAAGCAGCGCTCATGTTGAGAACAGTGTGAACGACTGAAGGCTCACAGTCTGCTAAGAGGGAGTCAGCACCAGAGGCCAGATCCATAACTGTATGCGGGCCGGGTTCGGATGCCAAATGCAGCCATCCAGCTGAGACAATAGATCTCTCCTGAGGAGAAGCTGCCTTGGTCTGTCCCTCAGCAAGGTTAGGAGCAAGGGAAACCATGGTCTGGACAGCCGTCGTGGTGCAATCAAAAGCACCCTGTGCCTGCCTTGAGCAATTCTGTGAAGTGTCTCCCACAGCAGAGAAATTGGAGGAAAGGCATACAGGAGACAATCTGTCCAATCATGTGACAGCACGTCCTTCCCCAGTGGACTGGAATTTTCCATCTGGGCAAACCACAACGGACAATGAGCTGTCTTCTCTGAAGCGAATAGATTCAGTTCTGCCACACTGAACTCCTGCCAAATGTCCTGAACTACATCCGGGTGCAGCCTCCACTCACTCAAATGAGGCCAATTTCTGGACAGAGCATCTGCATCCTGATTGGCTATCCCTGCCAGATAAACAACCTTCAGTGATGCAAACTGTGGGAGAGACCAGGTGAGGATATTGTGAGTGAGCTGTAGCAAGCTTTCTGATCTCGTGCCCCCTTGGTGATTCAGATTGAAAGCCGTCAAAGTATTGTCCAAGTGCATGACGGCCTGTCAGCACCAGGAGGAAGTGTCTCAGGGCCAGAAAAACTGCATGCATCTCCAGCAGGTTGTTGTGATCCATAGACTGCTCCCTTGACCATTCACCACCGACACCCCTGTGGTTCCAAACTGCTCCCCAGCCCTTGAGGGATGCATCGGTTGTTACCACCTCCCGAGAGGGAACATTCCCAATGGAACGCCTGCTGTCAAAAAGACCGGTGAAGTCTACCGTTGGAGGACATGCACACAACTGCAAGTCACTACAATCCGTCAATGACGTTGACAGACTGGGTCCAGCAGAAAGCTGTTGCTCCACACCTGCAGGGGAGCAGGTGAAGCAGTCCCAGAGGAATTACAGAGGTAGCCGATGTCAGCATTCCGATCAGCCTCAATAACAGCCCATACTGGAGATACGCCCCCAGATGAAACTGGTCAAGAATATTTAGGATGTCTGTCATCCGAGACAGAGACAGAGAGGCTCGCATTGTGGATGAATCGATTGTCACCCCAATGAACGTGATGGATTGCGTGGGAGACAGTGAGCTCTTTGCCCTGTTCACCAAGAGACCCAACTTGGCGACGTGGCCTAGTAACAGCTGGGTATCGGGCACAGCCTGGTCCCTCGTCTGAGTGCAAAGCAAACAATCGTCTAGGTATGGCAGAATCCGCAACCCTTGGCATCACAGGAGTGACAGAGCAGCCTTCATACACCTCGTAAACACTCAAGGAGCTAGAGAAAGACCAAAGGGTAGGACCCTGAACTGGTAAGTCTGGTTTCTGAAGCTGAAGCATAGGAACTTCCTGTGATGCACAGCAATAGGAACATGAAAGTATGCATCCGTCAGGTCAACACTCGTGAACCAATCTCAGTCCGTCACCAACCAAAGACTGTAGGTCATGCTGAAGGGGAGCTTCTTTAAGAACTTGTTGAGTCTCCTCAAATCCAAAATTGGACGAAAACCTCCATTCCGCTTTGGAACCAGAAAATATGTGGAGTAGAACCCATCCCTTTGAACCAGGGGCTTGAAAGTCATAGCCGCTAAAGTGGAGAGCCTCTGGGTTACAACCATGAGAAGAGCCAGTAGCGCGGACCGTGTAGCTCGACAACACGTAGCAGTGATGCTAAGGAAAAAGCTTGTACTTACCAGTAGTGAGCAATCCAGAAAACAAAGAAGTTGGTATCAGTCAGACAGCGCAGTGCCAAATGTATCGTCATAGCTTGGGAGGACAAATTTTTGCTGCTCAGAGAAAGCTGCACTTGACAGTGTGATGGAAAAAAATCTTCGACTTAATCTGAAGGCAAGAAACGCAAAAGATGTGGAGTGCTGAGCTGCAGTGGCTTATATCACCTCTGCTCAGCTCAAGTCACCACGTGATTTCGTTGGTATTTATTTTCTCAACCTATCTGGCTGGTGGTCAGGAGGAATGAAACAGAACCTGCATTAATCAATTTGCAGGAAAGAAAGAAGGAAAGAAAGAAGTAAAGAAAGAAAGAAAGAAAACTAAAAAAATTTGAAAGTTGATTGTTTCAAATGCACCTCAGGTTGACCCCTAATAATATTACTAGAACATTCCACATAAACACAGTGCTCTTGTGGTACTCCATTCATCTTCTGATCATTGTTGGGTAAGTTACTCAAAAAAAGTAATCCACTACAGATTACTAATTACTAGAGATGCGCCAACGTATCGTATAAAGGCAATTTTTCACGATATCGACCATCAGTCCATAGTTTAAAAGCATCCGATGATCAGGGCTGATTATATCCTGTCAATCAAAAGAAGGCGGGAAAACACATCGATTTCGTGCTGTGTGTAAAGAAGATGTCTCTTGTGTGGAATGATGAAAAAGCTGCAGTTTGTAATCTCTGAAAGCTCTGCACTGCTAAAATTTTACACCGGAAGTGAGCAGCAGTGAAGCAGGAGTTTTGGCATCGAGTCAAATTTTTTTTTTTGCCACACTGCGCGGGCTGCTCACGCTGAATTAAAGCGCCAGTACACTGCTGAAAGATTTAACTGAAGATGAGTTGACAAAAAAGTATACAGTATATATTGTACAGAAAAATATATTTGTAGAGTAGTGTATTTCATATCCAGTTAATGTTAATATATAAAAATGTTTATATTATATATTACCAGTTTGATGTCAATGATGAAGTAGAAATGCTTTTGTTTGTGGTGAGTGAATGTGAGACTAACAGGA